>ML383560.1:0-20528 GCA_005239525.1 Nicotiana knightiana | reverse complement strand
TATATATATATATATATATACGTTACCATCTTTTATGTAAGATTTAGAAAATTAAAACAAAAAGAAAAAAGTTTAAAAAAAAATAAAAGAAAAAACGAATTTTTTTTATTAAAAATAAAGCTTTGAAGCTAAAGTTAGGATAAAGTTTGTTATCAACAAACTTTATCTAAAAAATCTGATTTTTTTTTAAATTAGCTAACTAACCCCAAATTTTTAGCCTAAAAATTCTACACTCCTATTCCCATACAATATCACATTTGACCAACCACTTCATCCACCTTATTCTATAAATAGACAAAACAAAAAGGTTTTTAAAAAAAAAGAGGGGAGGGGACGAACAGAAAAAAAAAACAAAAGGATCCTTCACGTTTTTTTTTTTAATTTTGTTTGGCATTCTTGTTACCATTCTGCACTCCAGGTATCATTTTCCCCTTTTACTAAAGTGAGTGTTTATAGTACAACATATTGAAATTCAATAATATGCTTGGCTTATATGAAATACTTTTATTATACATTGTTGATAATTTTCTGTTGTTAAAATAAACAGAATGCGACTGAAACTTTTGAAGTTGTATATGCTATTTTTTGTTCTTTTTCGTTGGACCATGAATGTGTTTATGACAAGTTTATATGTTTTTTTTTTACTTTTTTTTCATGGATAAGTTCATACGTTTGTGGGCCTTTGTTTCATGGCTTATACGTTCTTTTTTTTTTTCATGAATAAGTTTAATAATTTGATGTCATGTGTAGAAATAGAAAAATATTATTTCATGTATTAGATCTAAAAAGAAAAACAACAAATTAAAGTGTCTTGGAAATAAAGGTGTAGGCTAGTTGCTAAAGGATTTGGGCCGACCAAATGGGCCACTAACATTGGAAAAATTGATATAAACCTAGGATAAGAATAAGATTTGGACTGGAATAAGCTTCACTGCACCTTAGGCTTTAGTTAAATGCTGGAATTTTTTTTGTAATCTCAAACATAGAAAGAAATAAATCATGAATATCCGTAGGAAATGTTTTTGGCACAATTTAACCTATCATCGTGACTGTGTATACGTTTGCCTTTGTTTTTGCTAGTACAAATAAATGTCTCGAATCTGAAAGAGACAAAACAAATGAAATACTTTAAAACACTAGAAAAACTTTAGACACACTTTAAATATTTGCCCATGTGTTGATACCTGAACCTTGGATTGAAATGCTTAAGCAATAAAAGGGTCATGTGCGCATTCCGCGTCTCGATGCCTTCAAATTTAAAATAATTATGTTATAACCATGTGTACATTCCGTACCTTGGTTTGAAATTTAATTTCAAAGAAGTACCTTGTGTGCGTACCGCATCTTGGTGAACATAATTTAATAAAATACAATAATTAACTAAGCTGTAATAAATAAGCCATAAAATACAAGAATAGCTAAAAATTAATTTAAGCCTTACATTAGTCAATAAAGCGACCGTGCTAGAACCACGGGACTCGAGGGGTGCCTTACACCTTCCCTTCGGTCAACAGAATTCCTTACTCAATCTTATGTTTTAGTAGACCATGAATTAGGAGTCAAATCTTCCTTTTGATAAGGGATTCAATAAAAGGTGACTTGGAACACCAAAACTCAATTCCAAGTGGCGACACTAAATAATAAATAATCCCTTTTTAAAACGTCACTTCGATTGAAAAAACTCTTCTAACTCAACCTCGTAATAGGGTTGCTGCGAAAAAAAAGAGGTGTGACAGAGTGATGAAATCCCGGGTGATTTTGGACACATAGTCCATAAATGTGGAATTTAGCTTTAGAAATCTGGTCGTAGCTAGAGCTATGTGAAGACGGATCCGGAATGGAATTCCGTCGAATCCTTTAGCTCCGTTGGGTGATTTCGGGGTTAGGAGCGTGTTCGGAATATGTTTCCGAGGTCAGTTATGGATTTAGGCTTGAATTAGCGAAAGTTAGAATTTCGGCGATTTCGGCCGATAGTGAAATTTTGATATCTGACTCGGAATGGAATTCCGAAAGAGAAAGAAGGTCCGTAATATCATTTATGACCTGTGTGCAAAATTTGAGGTCATTCGGATGAGTTTAGACGTGTTTCGGCATCAGATGTGAATTCTAGAAATTTCCTAAGTTCTTAGGCTTGAATCTATGCATAATTGATGATTTTGATGTTATGAGATGTGTTTTTAAGGCTTGAACAAGTTTGAAAAAGGTATTAGGGTCAGTTGGTAGGTTTGGTTGAGGTCCCGGGGGCCTCGGGGTTGTTTCGATGCCCAACGGGTGAGTTTGAGAATTTGAGAGCAGCTAAACCATTTTAGTTCTGGTGTCTTGCCTGCGATGGTATTTCCGCATGTGCGGGCACGCAGGTGCGAAAGGGGTACCTCAGATGCGACCCCAGGCCATTTAATGAATTTTCGCACTTGCGATTGGGTTTCCGTAGGTGCGGTACCGCAGGTGCAATCCTAGTGTCGTAGGTGTGAAATATCTGGGGCTGTTTATACCAAAAATTCGAGGGTTTGAAATTCATAATTCCAAAATCGATTGTGAGCTCGGAACTTGGCGATTTTCAGTGGGATTTGAAGAGGAAAATCATAGGTAACGTTTTCTAACCTTAATCCATTTTTATATCAATAATCTCTGTCATTTTTCCTCAATCTGATCAATGAAATTGGATGAAAAACATGAAAATGGGATAAAATTTCCCAAGTAGAAATCTGAGGATTCAGGGAGATTTAGACGTCAGATTTTGTTGATTCTTGTTCGAGTGGGTTCATGAGCAAATGGTTGTTCGAGAAATATAAATTTTACCCGATTCCGAGACGTGGGGCCGGGGGACTTTTTGGGCGAATTTCCTAATTTCGCATTTTAGCTTATAAATAATTAGCTATTTTGTTCCTTTGAAGAGATATTTACACCATGCAATCGATTTGAATAGATTTGGGCCACCCGGAGTCAGCTCCGACTTGAGAGGTACAAGAAGTACCACCCACCTGAGTTCAGCGAACTAGCTTCAGATGACGCCCTGGTTTTCTTGAGGGGTGTCATCGCATTCTCCGCACTATGGGTATTGTGGAGACGAGTGGGATTTCTTTCACCGCTTTCCAGCTGAGGGGAGTCGCTTATTAGTGGTGGCATGCTTTTGAGTTTAGTAGCCCGGATGAGGCAGCTTCACTTACTTGGGCTCAGTTTTTCGAGATGTTCTTACTTGAGTTTGTCCCTCAGAGCTTCAAGGATGTTTGGCGTGCAGAGTTTGAGCAGCTACGCTAGGGTGCCATGATTGTGTCAGAGTATGCAGTCAGTTTCAGCGATTTGGCTCGCCATGCACCAGCTTTGGTTGTCACTATCAGAGAGAGGGTTCGACGCTTTATTGAGGGACTCCACCGCAGTATTCGGACCAGTATGGACAGAGAGCTGGAGACCGATATTACTTACCAGCAGGCTGTGAGTATTACCCAGACGATTAAGACTATGTTAGCCCGGGACAGGGAGAAGAGAGAGAGGCCAAGAGGTCTCAAGAGACTGGTCATTTTTCAGGAGCCCGTGCACCAGCAGCACGCTATGGTAGGGGTTTTGTGAGTCGCCCTGTTCATTCAGCTCTCCTAGCAGCCAACGGTATTCCAACTCCTCCTACACCTCAGGAGCCTTATTATGCACCACCAGTATCTCAGGTGCCTCCTGCTCGAGGTGCTATCACTGGCTAGTTCAGCAGGCCAGTTCAGATTCAACAGCGGCCGCCACGTCCTCCGGGGGGTTGCTTTGAGTGTGGTGACCCTCATCATATGATCAGAGATTTCCCTAGAGCGAGGAGGGGCGCACCACTTCAGACTTATCAGGGTGCACCTCCTCAGACTTATCAGGCTCATATTTTCCAACAAGTCCTCCAGTTATTCTTCCAGCCCCAGTTGCTACCCCACCACCTTAGGCACCTCGAGGTGGAGGTCGGGGAGGTCGAGGTCGCCCTAGAGGGGGAGGCCAGGCCAGGTACTATGCTTTGCTGGCCCGGTCCGAGGCCATTGCTTCAGATTCAGTAATTACAGGTATTTTTCCCATTTGTCATAGGGATGCATCGGTATTATTTGACCTAGGCTCTACATATTCATATGTGTCTTCCTATTTTTCTACACTTCTGGGGATAGACCGGGATTCTTTGAGTTCCCCTGTTTATGTTTCTACTCCGGTGAGAGATTCTCTTCTTGTGGACCGCGTATATAGATCATGTTTGATTGCTATCAGTGGTTTTGAGACCAGAGCTGATTTACTACTACTCAGTATGGTAGATTTCGATGTTATATTGGGCATGGACTGGCTGTCTCCCTATTATGTTATTCTCGATTGTCACACCAAGACCGTAACACTGGCTATGCCAGGATTTTCGAGGTTAGAGTGGAGAGGTTTCTTGGAGTATACTCCCCGCCGAGTCATTTCTTTTCTTAAGGCTCAGCAGATGGTTGAAAAGGGGTGTGATGCATATTTGGCTTATGTGAGAGATGTTAGTGCTGAGACCCCTAAAGTTGAGTCAGTTCCATTTGTCAGGGACTATTCTGATGTATTTCCAGCTGATCTTCCTGGTATGCCACCCAATAGAGACATTGATTTCGGCATTGACTTATTGCCGGGCACTCAGCCCATTTCCATTCCTCCTTATCGCATGGCCCCTCCGGAGCTGAAGGATTTGAAGGAGCAGTTACAGAAGTTGCTTGAGAAGGGATTCATCAGGCCCAGTGTATCACCTTGGGGCGCTCCGGTATTATTTGTGAAGAAAAAGAATGGCTCGATGCGTATATGTATTAACTACCGACAGCTGAATAAGGTGACAGTGAAGAGCAGGTACCCATTGCCTCGCATTGATGATCTATTTGACCAGTTACAGTGTGCTAGGGTGTTCTCCAAGATTGATCTATGTTCTGGTTATCATCAGTTGAAGATTCGGGAACCGGATATCCCGAAGACTGCCTTCAGGACCAGATATGGCCACTATGAGTTCCTTGTTATGTTATTTGGGTTGACCAATGCCCCAGCAGCCTTCATGCACCTGATGCACAGCATATTTTGGCCCTATCTTGATATTTTCATCATTGTGTTCATTGATGAAATTCTGGTATATTCTAGGTCCCAGGAGGACCATGAGCAGCACTTGAGGACCGTGCTTCAGACATTGAGGGAGAAGAAGTTGTATGCCAAGTTTTCTAAGTGTGAATTTTGGCTTGATTCTGTGGCATTCCTAGGACACGTGGTGTCTTCGGATAGGATCAAGGTAGATCCGAAGAAGGTGGAGGCGGTACAGAGTTGGCCCAAACCATCCTCAGCTGTNGAGCGGTGTTGATGCAGGACGGTAGGGTGATTGCCTACGCGTCCAGACAGTTGAAGGTCCATGAGAAAAACTACCATGTTCATGATCTCGAGTTGGCAGCGATTGTTCACGCCCTGAAGATATGGTGTCGTTATTTATACAGTGTTCCCTGTGAGATATTCACGGATCACCGGAGTTTGCAGCACATATTCAGGCAGAAGAATCTAAATTTGCGCCAGCGTAGGTGGTTGGAGTTGCTAAAGGACTATGACATCACTATATTATACCACCCGAGAAAGGCCAATGTGGTGGCCGACGCCTTGAGTCGCCGGGCGGAGAGTTTGGGGAGTTTGGCATATCTTCATGCAGCTGAGAGGCCTCTAGCCTTAGATGTTCAGTCCTTAGCCAGTCAGTTCGTGAGATTGGATCTTTCTGAACCTTGCCGGGTATTAGCTTGTGTGGTTGCTTGATCTTCCCTTTATGACCGTATCAGAGAGCGCCAGTATGATGATCCCCACCTTTTGGTTCTTCAGGATAGAGTCCGGCGGGGTGATGTTAAGGATGTTACTATAGGATATGATGGTGTGATGAGGATGCAGGGTCGGATCTGTGTGGCCAATGTGGATGGGCTTCGGGAGTTGATTCTTGAGGAGGCTCATAGTTCGCGGTATTCCATCCATCCGGGTACCGCGAAGATGTACCAGGATCTGAGACAGCATTATTGGTGGCGAAGGATGAAGAAGGATATAGCGGAGTTTGTGGCCAAGTGTCTCAACAATCAACAAGTCAAATGTGAGCATCAGAGACCGGGAGGGTTACTTCAACAGATTGAGCTTCCAGAGTGGAAGTGGGAGCGGATCACCATGGACTTTGTGGTTGGACTTCCTGGGACTTTGAGGAATCATGATGCTATTTGGGTGATTGTGGATTGGCCGACCAAATCAGCCCATTTCATTCCATTACTGACTACATACTCATCGAAGAGGTTGGCTGAGATTTATATCAGAGAGATTGTTCGCCTCCACGGTATTCCAGTATCTATTATTTCAGACAGAGGTACACAGTTCACTTCGCGGTTCTGGAGAGCCGTTCAGCAGGAGTTAGGCACCAGGGTAGAGTTGAGTACAGCCTTTCACCCTCAGACGGACGGGCAGTCCAAGCGCACGATTTAGATTCTCGAGGATATGCTCCGTGCCTGTGTGATAGATTTTGGAGGGTCATGGGATCGATATTTTCCTCTTGCAGAGTTTTCTTATAACAACATCTACTAGTCCAGCATTCAGATGGCGTCGTATGAGGCTTTGTATGGTAGGCGGTGCAGGTCTCCCGTGGGATGGTTTGAGCTGGGCGAGGCCCGATTGTTGGGTACAGACTTGGTTCAGGATGTCGTGGACAAGGTGAAGGTGATTTAGGAGAGACTTCGCACAGCTCAGTGCAGGCAGAAGAGCTATGCGGACTGGAAGGTTCGTGACTTGGCATTTATGGCTGGTGATCGGGTTTTGCTTCGGGTATCGCCTATGAAGGGCGTCATGAGGTTCGGGAAGAAAGACAAGCTGAGTCCGAGATTTATTGGCCCTTTTGATGTGTTGCGACGTGTTGGGGAGGTTGCTTATGAGCTAGCCCTGCCCCCCAACCTAGCAGGGGTTCATCCGGTGTTCCACGTCTCCATGCTCCGGAAGTATCACGGTGACCCGACTCATGTCTTGGATTTCAGCTCAGTCCAATTGGAAAAGGATCTATCATATGTTGAGGAGCCTGTGGCTATATTGGACAGGCAGGTCAGAAAGCTCAGATCAAAGGATATTGCCTCAGTTAAGGTTCAGTGGAGGGGTCAACCAGTAGAGGAGGCAACTTGGGAGACCGAGCAGGATATGCGGATTCAGTACCCTCATCTTTTCCCAGCTTCAGATATGTTTCTATGCTCGTTTGAGGACGAACGATTTTCTTAAGAGGGGGAGGATGTAACGACCCGGTCAGTCGTTTTAAGAATTTGCGCCCCGATCCCCTATTAACCGCTTCTCCCATGTCTATTTATGTTATTGGAACTTGTCGGAGCATTGAGTGATGAAATCCGGGGTGATTTTGGATGCATAGTCCATAAATGTGGAATTTAGCTTTAGAAATCTAGCAGTAGCGAGTTGTGTGAAGACAGATCCGGAATGGAATTTCGTTGACTCCGGGTTAGTAGCGTATTCGGAATGTGTTTCTGAGGTCGGTTGTGGATTTAGGCTTAAATTGGCGAAAGTTAGAATTTCGGCAATTTCGACCGATAGGTGAAATTTTGATATCGGACTCGAAATGGAATTCCAAAAGCGACAGCAAGTCCTAATTTCATTTATGACCTGTGTGCAAAATTTGAGTTCATTCGGATGAGTTTAGGCGTGTTTCGGCATCATATGTGAATTCTAGAAATTTCCTAAGTTATTAGGCTTGAATCTATGCATAATTGATGATTTTGATGTTATAAGATGTGTTTTTAAGGCTCGAACAAGTTTTAACAAGGTATTAGGGTCAGTTGGTAGGTTTGGTTGAGGTCCCGGGGCCCTCGGGGTTGTTTCAGATGCCCAACGGGTGAGTTTGAGAATTTGAGAGCAGCTGAACCATTCTGGTTCTGGTGTCTCGCACCTGCGATGGTATTTCAGTAGGTGCGGGCACGCATGTGCGAAGGGGGTACAGCAGGCACGACCCCAGGCCATTTAATGAATTTCCGCACATGCGATTGGGTTTCCGTAGGTGCGGCACCTCAGGTGCGGCACCGCAGGTGCAATCCTAGTGTCGCAGGTGCGGAATATCTGGGTTGTTTATACCAAAAATCCGAGGGTTTGAAATTCATAATTCCAAAATCGATTATGAGCTCGGAACTTGGTGATTTTCAGTGGGATTTGTAGAGGAGAATCATAGGTATGTTTTCTAGCCTTAAGCCATTTGTATATCAATAATCTCTAGCATTTTTCCTTAATCTAATCAATGAAATTGGATGAAAAACCATGAAAATGGGATAAAATTTCCCAAGTCGAAATATGAGGATTCAGGGAGATTTAGACGTCGGATTTTGTTGATTCTTGTTCGAGTGGGTTCATGAGCGAATGGGTGTTCGGGAATATAAATTTTACCCGATTCCGAGACGTGGGCTCGGGGTACTTTTTGGGTGAATTTCCTAATTTCGCGTTTTAGCTTATAAATAATTAGCGATTTTGTTCCCTTGAAGTGATATTTACACCATGCAATCGATTTGAATAGATTTGGGCCACCCGGAGTCAGATACTCGTGGCAAGGGCGTGGTATTGAGTTGATTAGCGCGGTCAAGGTAAGTGGCTTGCCTAATTCTGTGTTGGGGCCTTCCCCTTAGGCATTTTATACTGATTTTTTTACATGGACGCCGTGTACGTGAGGTGACGAGTGCATACACGGGTAATTGTTGCTAAAATCGTATTTTTACTTCCATGAAATCACTCATTTTTATTCATATATTACTGTTTCCTATCTTAATTGAGTAGATATCTTAAGAGTAAGCATGTCTACCTGTTCTAACTTGATTTCCTCTTATTTGCTACTAGTCGTATCATGCTTAGGTAGATTTACCCTATTCTTGCATGTTGTTTTCCTGGACTATTTAATTAAGCCATAATTGACATACTTCTGCTTTGCATATTCAAATTGGGACTACGGACCGAGATCCAGGAGCTTTCCCTCGGTACTGAAATGCATATTTAAATTGGGACTACGAACGGAGATCCGGGAACTTTCCCCCTGTACTGCATAGCATATTTAAATTGGGACTACGGACTGAGATCCGAGAGCTTTCCCCGTATCCTGCATTGCACATTTACTATTGAGATATATGCTGTGTTGAGCCGAGGGCTCTCTTTCTGTTGTTTATTTTCCCGTTTTTATTAATCTTGTTTATCATTGCTTATCTATATTTCACCGTTTTAAATTGTATATTTATTTGTTTTACAAACTCAGTAGGGCCTCAACCTGACCTCGTCACTACTTGACTGGGGTTAGGCTTGGCACTTACGGAGTACCGAATGTGGAGAACTCACGCCCTTTCCTGCGCATGTTCTCCCCATGTGCAGATCCAGGTACCAGCACCTAGTATCGTGGCTAGGAGTCGTTCTAGCAGCAGCCAGGAGACCGGGATGTAATTCTGCCGCGTCCACAGAATCCCACGAGTCCCCTTCTACTCTAGTATAGGCATAGAAGACTTAATGTATTTTTCCACTGTTTCGTTATATAGAGCTACATTTAGTACACAGCTTGTGACTATGGTGACATTTCAGGTTTTGGGAAGTGAAAGTGTATATGCTGAGCAGCTATGTTATATCTACTTGAGTTCTTTTCTGTCTTTATTTTATTGATTCTGTCATTTTTCCCAAATTTTAGGCTTACCTAGTCATAGAGACTAGGTGCCATCACGATACCTTTCAGAGGTTAAAATGGGTCGTGACATGGGTAGTCTTGCTTATATTCCCGTCGGAGAGAGACCGCTTGCTTTAGATGTTCAGGCTTTAGCCAATCAGTTCATGATATTGGATGTTTTTTAGCCCGGCCGTGTTCTAGCTTATACAGTTGCTCGTTCCTCATTATTTGATCGTATTCGAGACCGGCAGTATGATGATCCTCATTTGTGTGTCCTTAGGGATACAGTCCGGCACGGTGATGCCAAGCAGGTTACAGTTGGTGATTATGGAGTTTTGCGGATGCAGGGTCGTATTTGTGTGCACAATGTGAATGGACTTGATATTAGAGTAGGCCCATTGTTCCCGGTATTTTATCCATCCGGGCGCCGCAAAGATGTACCAGGATTTGCGGTACCATTATTGGTGGAGGAGGATGAAGAAGGATATTGTGGCATATGTAGCTCGGTGCTTGAATTGTCAGCAGGTAAAGTACGACCATCAGAGACATGGCGGATATATGCAGCAAATTGAGATTCCTGAGTGGAAGTGGGAGCGTATCACCATGTATTTCGTTGTTGGACTCCCACTGACTCAGAGGAGGTTCGATGCAGTATGGGTTATTGTGGATAGGTTTACCAAGCCAGCGCATTTCATTCTTGTGGCAGTTTCATACTCTTCAGAGAGATTGGCAGAGATCTACATTAGGGAGATTGTTCGTCTTCATGGTGTGCCCGTGTCTATTATTTCTGACCGAGGTACGCAGTTTACCTCGCATTTCTGGAGGGCAGTTCAGCGTGAGTTGGGAACGAGGGTTGAGTTAAGCACAACATTTCATCCTCAGACGGACGGACAGTCCGAGCGTACTATTCAGATTTTGGAGGATATGCTACGAGCCTGTGTCATTGACTTTGGAGGCTCTTGGGATCAGTTCTTGCCATTAGTTGAGTTTTCCTATAACACATCTATCAGTCGAGCATTCAGATGGCTCCTTATGAGGCATTATATGGTAGGCGATGCCGGTCGCCAGTTGGGTGGTTTGAGCCAGGAGAGGCTCGGTTGCTGGGTTCGGAGTTAGTGCAGGATGTCTTGGATAAGGTTAAAATCATTCAGGATAGACTTCATTTTGCGTGCCCTGAGGCCTTAAAAACCTCCTTTTATCTCACCTCATTTTGCGTGCAAAGTCTGGGCGTATATCAAGGAAGCTTCTATGTGAAAAATTGAGAAAAATGCTAAATTGGCCTTTAAAATTTTATTTAAGTTGACTTCGATCAACATTTTCGGTAAACTGAACCAGAAATTCGACAGTCCCGGAGGGTCCGTAGGAAAATATGGGACTTGGACATATGCCCAGAATCGAATTGCGAGGTCCCAAGCCCGAGAAATGAATTTTTGAAAGAAATTATTTTTCTGAAAATATAAGAGTTTTTAGGAATTTGATTATATTTGAAATTTATGGTTGTATTTTGGTTCCGGAGCCCGGTAAAGGTTCAATATGATATATCTGTAAAATTTGGTAAGAAACGGAAGTCGTTTGACGTGATTCGGACACGTAGTTGTGAAATTTGATACTTTGAAAGTTTTGAGATTTTTCTTTGATTTCTATGCTAAATTTGTTGTTTAAGATGTTATTTTGGCTATTTGATCGCACGAGTAAGTCCGTAGGATATTTTTGAGGTGGTGTACATGTTTGGTTTGGAGCCCCGAGGGCTCGGGTGAGTTTCGGGTAGGTGTCGGAGTGGTTTGGACAAAGAAAATCTGGTGTTTTTGGCTGTTGCTGGTGTCTGAGCTTTTGCTCTATGCGAACGCGTGGTAACCTACATGAACGCACAACCCAAATTGGGAGGGGGCCAAATTTGCACTATGCGAACGCATAGAACCAGGTGCGAACGCGGAGCCTTAGGAGGTTACTCTACGCAAACGCACCCGGCCATCCGCGATCGCATAGCTTAGGAGGGGAGCTGGGGGCTGGGTAGGTTTAACCCTGTGCAAACGCGGCTCGTGGCTCGCGAACGCATAGGCCAGTGAAGTCAAGCCTATGGGAACGCACTGCCCTGGTCGCGAACGCATAGGCTAAATTTTTCCCATCCTTTTAAAAACATTAGCAAACACGGGAATAGACCCCATTTTCATATTTTCTTCCATAGAATCCGACCTTGTGCGTTTTTTGAAGAGATATTTCATCACCAATTCATAGGTTCGTATTTCTAATCTCATTTTCTTCATTTTTTATTAACACTCATTAGATTTCTAGGCCTAAATCTCGCTCTTCAAGGGTAGAAACTAGGGATTTTAGGAGAATTAGGGATTTTATAAATTTGGGAATTTAGACCTCGATTTGGAGTCGGATTCCGAAACTAATTATATATTCGGACTCGTGGGAGAATGGGTGATCGGGTTTTGGTCTGAACCTCATGTTTTGACCAAGCAGGCCCGGGGTCGTTTTTGACTTTTTGGGAAGAATGATGTAAAACCTATATTAAGCGTTGGGATGGAATTGTTTGGCATTTATTGATGTTATTTAGTTGAATATGTCTACATACAAGTGAATTGAAGTCAAATTCAAAAGGGAAAGCGGTAATTGAGGCTTGAGTTTGGTCGTGGAATTTGAGGTAAGTGTTTGGCTTAACCTTAGCTTGAGGGAATAGGTGTTGTGTCCTATTTTCTATGTGTAGTATCATGTTCAACGTATATGTGAGGTGACGAGTACCTATACGTTGGTGTCAAGCATGCCCGTGAGTCGAATATAATGATTTATATGATTTTTCGTAAGTAATATTTGAGTTTCACTTTATAGTTATCTGTGTTGGTGGAAATTCCTTGATATTGAATAGTGTTGAGTATTAGTTTCAGTTGAAGATTTTTACATGAAGTTATGTACTAAGTGAGATTGGATATAGCTGTTTTTCCCTTGCCGGGATGGTATTAATTTCATTGTTGGCTCCCTTGCCGGGACGTTATGGTTTTATTTCTGTTTACTCTGTTATTCTTCCTTGTTGGATTGTTGTCATTGATGTGTTTGGGTGAGGAAGAGTGTAAAATCACGAAGGGTGATGTCGTGCATGAGATTTTGAGTGAATGTTAATGCACGAAGGGTGATGTCGTGCCGATATTGTGATTTTAAAAGCACGAAGGGTGATGTCGTACCATGATATGAGAGATAATGCACGAAGGATAATGTCGTGCGATGATATTGTGAGGTAAAAGCACGAGGGTGATGTCGTACCGAATATATTGATTCTGATGGTGTGGACGAGAGTAAAAGCACGAAAGGTGATGTCGTGCGCTTGTTTTTGTATTACTATTCTGTTGCTTAAATTGATATCTAAATTGTTCCTTACCTCGTTATTTCCATTGTTTGATATTTCCTCCCCTCAGCATGTCCCCCTTTTCCCTTATGCTTAACTGTTTATTTCTCGTTGTATTATTTTTCTCTGTGTACTATTAAACTACACAGGTTGACTTTGGTTGTCGTGTCCTAGCCTCGTTACTACTTCTCCGTGGTTAGGCTCGGCACTTACTCAGTACATGGGGTAGGTTATACTGATGCTACACTCTGCACTTTCGTGCAGATCCCGATGTAGGACCCTACGAACCATAGATCGAGGTTGTTGCCTTCAGTCCAGTGGAGACCCCTAGGTAGTCCTGCAGGCGTCCGCAGGCCTTGGCATCCCTTCCTACTTCTTTTGTATTTTGTTCTAGTTATTTTAGAGACAGATGTACTTATTTCATTCAGACCTCTATATATATTATTCATAGACGGTCCGTGAGTTTGTGACTCCAAAATTCTGGATTGGTTTTTGTGAAATTTCGTAGGCATTAAATTGAGTTTATATACCTTGCTTTATTTTGTACTTTTATTTATGTTAAGTGTTGTATTTAACATATTATTAGATAATGATAAAGGAATAAGGTAAATTAGATATTCACGTTGGCTTGCCTAGCGGGTTCGACGTTAGGTGCCATCACAGTCCCGATGATGGGAAATTTGGGTCGTGACAACATGTTTGTCGGTTTCCTGTTTGTTTTCTCATCGCCTGCATAAATCAGCACAGATTGAGATAGACAAGGAATTTCTTTTACAATGTTCCTTTTTCTTTTGAAAAATAAAAAGTATGTGTTCGTTTACTGATGCATCCTTCCTCTGTGGCTGGAAATAAATATCAGTGAAAGAGAATTACAGGGGACAAGGCCATGGAGAAAATTTGCTCAAGGCGGCAGTGCAGAAATGCAGAACAAGAAATGTTCATCGGATATATCACTTCATGTAGATCCTACAAGGACTCCAGCAATGCAGCTCTACAAGAAACTTGATTTTCAAGTGGATACTCTTGTAGAGGGATACTACTCTTAAGATACAAATGTCTATAGAATGTATTTGAATTTTGACATTGAATAGCATATATTTTTCCCAGATTCAGCAGCTGATCAACAATAACAACAACAACAACAACAGTATAATCCCACAAGTGGGGTATGGGGAGGGTAGTGTGTACGCAGACCTTAGTAGGGGTAGAGAGACTGTTTCCGCAGCTGATCATATTTCTTTAAGTGCAACAGAGATTTCTAACTTTCCTTTCAAACGTCTGGCTGGGAAAAATTGCATTCGCAACTGGCCTTGATATTTCACCTTTATAATACTCCTTGCGTTTAAATTTATGTGAACTTGAAGTTTTAGACGTCAATACTACACAATATTATAAGTTAATCGTGATGTACCTAATTTTCGAGTGTTGTTTAATAAAAAGAACCTGGTTCTTCTTGGTGTACTACTTACTACTATTTGCGGAATAATAAAGCAGTAAAGTAAAGACACATATATTTACGTGGAAAACACCTGGCTCAAAAGGTGAAAAAACCACGACCTACTCCTCAGTAGGATTTACTCAACCACTTCACTAAAAACTCTGAGCCAAACGGACTTACAAAATAAACTCTTTTTTAATCCTAGGATTAACTCTAACCCTATGTAGTAACTAGCCTCTAGCTAATTTCTACAGACTTCAAGCTAACTCTAACTTGAATAGTGTGTAAGCTGAAAATATACAATGTTAAAACTCCTACTGCAACCAACTAGACTCAATGATAAACAATGGAACTGTTTCTTCTAGTTGAATTGTAGCCTTTGCACAATACTTCTTCTTGCAAATATCCTGGGAATTTTGCTTACAGAACTTGATTCAATTTAGTCTTTGTGCGTCTTTGTGTCATTTTTTTCAGCAGTAATACTTTGAGTATTTATAGAGTCAGTTGTTGAGCATGTCTTCCAATTCTAGTTCAACTCTACTTGGGTAAACCAATTTGAACCAAACTCAACTTCCTTCCTTTATTTATGTCCTAGCTGAATTCAACTTCTATCATCTTCATCAGTTTGCAATCTTTTCGTATTAGGAGACATCCTCTTAGTTCTTCGATACTCAGCAATCACTGATATCTCCTATGCTTGTATGATTCTTATGCCAACTGCTCCGTTCAGGTGTGTATGCTTTGATGGACCTGGTTCAATTTGTCAATATTTGTCAATCTTCAAAACCCATTAAGTGACATGGGCCAATAAATTCCCCATTTTTGATGATGACAAACTCTATGCCTTTATCCTGTATACACTTCAAACACTTTGTATATTTTTAAGCATTAATCATTGAGAACCAGGTTCATTAGGTTATAAATATCACACAACATATCTTCCCCCTTTTAGCATCATCGAAAAGTTGCAAAATGATACTTACCAGTTGTAATTCTTACTCATGGCCAATTTAGGCAACTACAGGTGCAACCATGATTAATCATCACAAGAAACTAATAATATAAGCTAAATAAGAAATTGAGACATTTTTCAAAATAACAAGCTTTCAGTTATTAACAGGGATGATCAGCACCAAAACAGATTAAAATCAAAACAGCCAAAAATATGAGAAAAACAGAATAAAAATTGAAACAAACTAGACACTGGTGCGAACTGGGCACTTGATAGGTTTGGAGGGAGTAGCACTGGACATTCCTAAGGCTGGGAGGGTGAAAATGAGGCTGGGTTTTTGATTTGTAGAAGGATATCATTTGGTGTACAACACCTTCATTTTTCTCCTTCTCCTTTGCTAACTCAGCTTTGAGAGAATCACACTCAGCTTCCACCTCAACTAAGCGAGACTTCAATCGAAGGATCTCCATATCCTTTAAATCGCTTTCCTGCACCAGAGTACGGACCTTGCTGTTGACTAGTTGCTTCCGAGATGAACCAGGTTCATCTGTCGGGGCATTGACAGTATAATCGCAAGACATCAGAGTGTCCCTCCCAAAGAAATCTTTAGCAGTAGCTATCTCAGCCTTCTTTGTAGGAACTCCAAAATGAGCAAGAACTGCAGTCAGAATAAAGTCGTAAGGGATCGCATGGGCTTTGGTGCCATTCACCACTCTGTCCAAGAGCTGGATGATAAAAGCTGGCCAATTAATCTGCTTGCCTCTGTACAGACACTCCATGAGGGTTAAATCCATGTAGTTAGCAGTGTGTCTTCGTTCTTGTCTGGGCAGCAGGAATTTGATCACAAATTCAAAGAACAGTTTGTGCTCAGGCTTCATCTCACTCTTGTACATAGCCCTGGGTTCAAGCTCCTTCTCATTGTCGCAGAAGAATCTGGTGATATTGAGAGCTGAGGCCATTCCATCTAAACAAGGCCATCTCTGCCTCGTGTAGTCTTCATAACCCTCAGCTGGAATGTCTAGAATGACTCCCAGTTCTTGAGCATCAAAGGAGACTTCAACTCCCTTGACCAATGAGGTGACCCTGCCTCCAATGACTGTGGCATTCCCCATGAACTCCACAACTTCATTTCTGACCAGCCTGCCTTCCATGCGAAGGACCATGTCCTTCCAGCCCTGCGCTGCCAGAAAATCCAGTAAATACCTCATTCCAGGCTCCTCCAAATCCTTCAACAATTTTCCCTTCAAGATTTTTCTCTTGCCAAACATGGAAACTCTGTCAATAGACATTTCTCCAACCTCCATCTCTTTCTCTCCACTCCATTCTGGATTATCGTCCCTTTCAACAATCTGTACTTTCTTTATCTTAGACCTTGTCCTCGAAGCAGTACTCCTAGTAGTGATGGACACAGTAGCTGACTTCTTTGAAGAAGTCTTAGCCTTTTTGGGCTTGGGAGTTTTGATAACCACTGGAGCAGCCTCCTCTTCTTGTTGGACCAGGTCCAACCACTCTTCATCGTCAACTATAGCTTCCACAGACTTCTCTACCTTTGATTTCCCCTTCTCTTCCGTCTTTCTTTTTCTCTCTTGCAGAGCTTTTTCCAACTTCTCCTCCTCTTCTCATACAATATTTCTCGTAGCACGTACCCTAGGAACAGGTATACCAAGAGAATCAGCAGTCTTCCTTTTCTTTGAAGGAACTGAGGCTTTAGACGCTTTGGACTTTGGAGTCCTTCTCTTATTGGGGTTGTATGAGTCCCCCAGCTTCTTCAGTCTTTCAGCCAAAGTTTCTTCCCCAGAAGAAACATGTTCATCTATTTCCTTCATTAACTTCTCCAACCCAGCAGCAGCTTCCTCAACTTCAGTAGTTCCCCCTAAAACCATGACATCTTCTTCAAGATTTTCAAGAATGGGGCCACGAATTGCAAGCGTGGTACCATCCTCCCTGGATCCCCTCACATCTACTTCTCCCTCGTTCTCAATATTTTTCTCTTTCCCAAATTTTCTTTGCCTTCTTGGCACTTCCACATCCACCACAGAACCCACCAACACAAATCGATTTTCAGCAGAATTTAAATCAGAGGTAACTTCAGTATTACCTTTCTCAGCACTGGATGAACCAGGTGCTTCGTCTTCATTGGCTGATTTGAATGAATCATTGGATGATTCTGGTTTGGAGTCTTCCTAAGCACGTAACAATTCTTCCAATAATTTTGCTCTTGAACCAGAAGTCACAGATTTATGTGCAAGAACCTTAACACGATGGGTTTTGGGGGCTGGGGTAAGGTTTGGTGTGGGTTCAGGGATTGTAGAGTGTTTTGGGGTTGATGATTTTTCAGGAGACTCGGAACTATAGACTGAGGGAGAGTTTGAGTTGGATTCATGGTTTCCCCCATCATAATCTCTGTTTGGTGATGAGTCAGAAGAAGCTGGTGGAGGAGACGACATGATTTTGATTATGTTAGAGAGAGAAGAAAATAAAAGACAGTAGGGATTTTGAGTTGAGTAAGTTGAACAAGGTTCGACTGTTGTTTTCTGCACAATGGGTAATGATGGCCTATTTATAACTTGTGGTTAGGGAGATTACAACGGAAGTGTATTAACCCAAGTGGGATCCTAATCGATTAAGAACTGTCAGCGATTGGACATTGATTAGACAGTTACTTTCCCCTTAACACTAGGCTAATTAATTGAGACAGGACTTCTTGAAACTGGTTCATTATTTGGGTAAGTACGAGAATCGAATTTAAACCATAAATGGATAGAGTCCTGCTCATGTATGACTGTACTTGAATTAATACATGTATGGATATGAGAACGTACCTTGTCAGTCACGTAAACCAACATGGATGAACCAGGTTCATCCTGTTAAAAATCTTTATTTTTCCTCAATTCACAAAGATAGAGAAACATCATTAGTGAATAGGGAATCATATTAATACATGGCAAAAGAGTATGTCAATAAAGACATATTACTGAGCAATGATTAATCTGATTAAGTACCTAATTAAAAAATTATAGCCAAAAAAAACTTCCCTTTTTTTCAATTCTGTTTTTCAATTAGGTGATCTTAATCATCCCTAATTCAAGCATGTTTCTCTCATAATGATCCCTACTCAATGCTTTGATAAATATATCAGCAATTTGACGATCAGTAGTATAGAATTCGATTGAGATCATTCCCTTTTCATAGTTATCCCTCAGGAAATGGTGCCTAACATCTATGTGCTTAGTTCTCTTGCGATGAACTGGGTTCTTAGTCATACTAATTACACTAGTGTTATACAGTAAATAGGAATGCATCCCACATCTATACCAAAGTCCAGGAGTTGTTTCTTGATCCATAGCAATTAGGCACAACAAGAGGCTGCAACCACATATTCAGCCTCAGCAGTAGACAAGGCTACTGAACTTTGTTTCTTGGTGGCTCAAGAGACAAGGCAGGAGCCCAAAAAATGAGCCATGCCTGAAGTACTTTTCCTGTCAACCAAAAAACCTGCATAATCAGCATCAGTATATCCTACAAGGTCAAAATTACTACCTTTAGGATACCAAAGGTACAGATCAGTGGTGCCCTTCAGATATCTTAAAATTCGTTTTACTGCAGTGAGGTGGGACTCCTTTGGATTGGCTTGAAACCTAGCACATAGTCCCACACTGAACACAATATCAAGTCTACTTGCAGTAAGATAGAGTAGAGACCCAATCATCCCTCTGTATGTCTTCTGATCAACGGATGAACCAGGTTCATCCACATCCAATTTTGTAGCTGTGGCTATTGGGGTATCTATCTCCTTTGAATCCTCCATTTTGAATTTCTTGAGGAGTTCTTTCACATACTTCTGTTGATGTATCATTGTGCCATGTGGAGTTTGTTTGATTTGCAAACCTAAGAAGAAGGTTAGCTCACCCATCATACTCATTTCAAACTCACTCCCCATTAATGTAGCAAATTCCTTGCTAAGCTTTTCAGTAGTTGCCCCAAATATGATATCATCAACATATATTTGCACAATCAGAAGATCTTTTCCCTTTTCCTTTAGGAACAAAGTACTGTCTATCTTGCCTCGTTTGTACCCATGTTCCAGCAGGAATTTTGACAATCTCTCGTACCAAGCTCTAGGTGCTTGCTTGAGTCCATAGAGAGCCTTGTCAAGTTTATATACATGATCAGGTGACTCTTTGCTTTCAAAACCAGGAGGTTGTTTTATAAATACATCTTCCTTCAAATAGCCATTAATAAAGGCACTCTTTACATCCATCTGATGAAGAGTGAATTCCATGTGTGCAGCAAATGCTATAAGAAGTCTGATTGCCTCCAATCTTGCCACAGGAGCAAAGGTCTCATCATAGTCAATTCCTTCTTCTTGGTTGTATCCTTGAACAACTAGTCTAGCCTTATTTCTTGTAAAAGTTCCATCCTCATCGAGCTTGTTCCTGAAGACCCACTTGGTGCCAATTACTGATATGTCTAGTGGCCTAGGTACCAAGTGCCATACTTGACTCCTCTCAAATTGATTCAGTTCTTCTTGCATGGCTGTTACCCAATCAGCATCTTGCAGGGCTTCAACAATGTTCTTTGGTTCAATCAAGGATAGAAATGCATCAAACGCACATAGATTTTTCAAGGAGGATCTAGTTTTGATTCCAGATCTCAAGTCTGTTATGATGTTCTCAAGAGGGTGAGAACTCTGTGTGTGGTTTGAGTACCAGTTGTTCACTTCTGGATTGTTCCATATTGTCTTGTAGTTGTGGAACAGGATCAGAGCTAGTATTTTCATGTAGAATTCCCCCTGTCGAGTTGCATGGGGTAGTTGAACCTGGTCAATCACCTATTCCATCTGTCATAGGTGCTTCAATATGGTCATTGATCCTCACCAGTCCAAGCTCCTCATCTTCTGGTTCATGTCTCTCAGATAAAGTGTTAGTTTCATCAAAGACAACATGTACACTTTCTTCTACACACATAGTTCTTTTATTGTATATCTTATAAGCTTTGCTATGTGTTGAATATCCCAAGAACACTCCCTCATCACTTCTGGGATCAAATTTTCCTATAGAATCTTTGTCATTATTATGCACATAAAACTTGCATCCAAAAGCCCTAAGATGGGATATGTTGGGCTTTCTCCCTTTAAGTAATTCATAGG
>ML383559.1:34939-78802 GCA_005239525.1 Nicotiana knightiana | reverse complement strand
AAAATATTACACATTCCTAATTAAACTCTAATTATTTCCTTATCACTAATTCTTTCCTTATCATTTACCTTCAATACTTCTTATTAATAAATCTCATGGCATCAGATATAACTTTATTGTTTGAACCATTCTTACCCATTTAACAATGATAATATTTTAACACCAAAAAATTATGAAAATGTTTTAGTCAAAAGAGTAAATAAAAAATACTTACGTACTCAAGATTCAAGGAATAATATCTTAAATGCACAACAGGGATTAAGCAAAAAATAAAAACTCAAATACTACACCGATAATAAATGAGATATAAACTATAGCAGCACAACAACTTCATAATAGATCTTAATCCTTATAAAACAGCTATTTACACTTTATTTCCAATAAATACATTAAAATAAATTAAACAAAAGATTAGAAGAAAACATGTAATGTGAAGCTTCTTTTACCAATAATAATAAAAACGGATACAAACTTCAGTTTCAAAAATTCCAAATGAGAAAGACAGCAATAAAAAGAGAAAACAAACTCGGGATCGGAACCAAAGTAGTAACCAAACGTCCACTCGAACCTTTGCTTCTATTCAAACTCCATTTCTTCTTTCTAAAGTTTCTTTAAATAATTGAAGAAACCAAATGTTAACGACCGACAGGTCGTTTTTGCGCTTTAGCACGTTGTTCGGCGGTTTGAGGCACGAGCAGCTTCATTTCAAGTATTATGACTCGTACCTGTGGTCAGAATTGAATTTCGGGAAGTTCGGAGTCAATTTGGAAAAAGAATTCTCATTTCGGAAACCTTAAGTTGGAAGAATTGACTAAGATTGAATTTTTGAGTAGACAATCTCGGAATAGGGCTTTGAAGGTTCCAGCAGGTTCGTATGATGATTTCGGACTTGGGCGTACGCTCGGATCGGATTTTGGATGACCCGGGAGCGTTTCGGCGCCTATTGTGGAAGTTAGCATTTTAGAAGAATTTTAAAATTTTGGGTTGGAGTGCATTTCAATGCTATCGATGTCCGTTGGGGATTCCGAGTCTGGAAATAACTCCGTATAGTGATTCTGGTATTGGGAGCGTGATCGGAAGTGAATTTGGAGGTCCGTAGGTCATTTTGGAGTCATTTGGCGAAAGTTAGAAATTTGAAGGTTTTTTGAGAAATTTAAACGAGAGTTGACTTTTTGATATCGGGGTCGGAATCCGATTCTGAAAATTGAAACAGATCCATTATCTCATTTATGACTCATGTGCAAAATTTGAAGTCATTCCGGATTGATTTGATATGTTTCGGCGCAAAGTATAGAAGTTGGAAGATTTGAAAACTCATAATTCGATTCAATGAGCGATTCATAGTTTTGATGTTGTTTGATGTGATTTAAGTCCTCGAGCAGGTCCGTGTTATGTTATGAGACTTATTGGTATATTCGGACAAGGTCCGAGTGGCTCGGATGAGTTTTGGATGGGGTTCGGATCGTTTGGCACATTGTTGAAGTTGCTGAAATTTCCACAGAAGCTGTTTTGGCAGCAACTGGTGCAATCGCGGAGCTGAATTTGGAAGCTTATATCTCGAAATCTATAAGGAATCTGAAAATTCGCAAAACATGAAAGTTGTAGCCCTTGCATTATAGTTTTTATAAGGATAAACCATTCATAAGTTAGATATTTTTACAGAATGTTATGATCGATTGAATGAAGGCTAGTAAAGCTGTTTTGCAATTTTCCCAGAAATTTCTGATGCGAGGAGCCTACTTGGAAGCTTATATATCGAAATCTATAAGGACTCTGAAAATTTGCGAAACATATTGTAACCCTTTGATTCGAGTTTCTATAAAGTTAAACCATTCATCATTTAGACATTTGTAAAGAAAGTTATGATCGATTGAATAGGGGCTGGTAAAGTTGTTTCTAGTGGACTTTTAGTGACGACGTTTAGTGACGAAAATGGACTTTTCATGACGGATGGGCAGAAACTTAAGGACCAAAAATGCTCATTTCCTTCATTTTCGTTTTGGATTTTTGGAGCACGGTTCTTGGGCGATGTTTGGGTGATTTTCACGGGAAAATATTGGGGTAAGTGTTCTTTATCCTATATTGATTATATTTCATGATTCCATACTCATTTACATCATGAATCCATGAATTTATTGAAGAAAAATCTTATTTTTAGCAAATCTTCCAAAAATAAAAACTTAAGATTTGAAAGCCAATCTGATGTCGGAATTCGATAATTTTTGCATGGTTGAACTCGTATCAGAATGGGTTGTCAGATTTTGTGAGTTTCGTCGGATTCCGAGATATGGGCTCCACGGGCAATTTTTGAGTTAAATTTTGGATTTTAATCCAGAAATTAGTAAATTCATATGAAATTAATTCCTACGATTTGTATTGAGTATTTCAAATTGTTTATGACTAGAATTGAGGCTTTCGGACACGAATTCACGAAGCAAAGGTTTATTTGGATCTTGAATTTGGTTGCGGAGCGAGGTAAGTCTCCTCTCTAACCTTGTAAGAGGGAATTGTTCCCATAGGTGAAATAATTAAATATGTGCTGTTATTTGTGAGGGTTACGTACGCACGAGGTAACGGGAGTCCGTGCGTAGCTACTATTATGCTTATGTCCGGGTAGTCTAGGACCCAAAAGCATGTTTTATTTGCCATACTTGTAACTTTATTGATGAATTTGGAAAATATTAAACCTTATCGAACTTGGTAAATGAATTTCTAGAAAATATTTAAATACTATCTTCGCGTCCATTAAAAGAGAATTTTATCACCTCCTTGGGTGATTGTTTTCCTGATAAAATGTGAATTTATTGTGTGAATGTGTGTATCTATGTGTACCTGAGTCGCATGTATCACGAGCAGTGTAACTCTATTATTTATATATGACCGCGTCGCATGATCGATTTTCGAGCGGGGTAATAGATGCATCTATGGTTCGAGCCATTCGACCCTTCGGCAGTGCACAATTTACATTTATCGTTGGTTGCCGTTCGACCCTCGGGATTTCTTGCGCATGATATATGATGAGTACTTTCTGAGATGTTTTTTAACTGTTTACTGGCCTTGAATTATAAGTTTTCAACTGAAATGACGAAGATTTAAAGTTTGTAAAAGTGGAAGAAGTTGTTATTTCCTATCACTATTTGTTAATTATCTATGATATCCATGCTTAGTGTTACCCTTGATTTTATTAAAATTGATCTCTAGCAAGTGTCAAATTCGACCTCTTGTCACTACCTCTTCGAGGTTAGGCGGGATACTTACTGGGTACACGTTGTTTTCGTACTCATACTACACTTGCTGTGCATTTTTATTGCACAGGTACATGTATATCTAGTGGCCCCGCTTGACGCAGTGATGTGGCTGACCTGGAGACTTAGGAGAGATGCTCCCCTCGAGACGACCCGCAGCCAACAGAGTCTTCCTCGGATGTATTGTACTTTCTTTACTGTTCCATTTGTATTCTGGACGGTTATTGTATTTCATTTGATTTTCCTTAGAAACTACTCATGCACTTGTGACACCGGGTTTTGGGATGACTTTGGGATGTATTTGTCGATTGAATTATTTAAAACATCGTGGTTTACTAGGTAACTTTATTTGATCTTTATATAATGAAATAAGAAGTAACGATTTTCTAAATACTAAAATTGGAATTTAATTAACCATTGAGTGTTGGCTTACCTGACTGTGATGTCCGGTGTCATCAAGACCTTGATGGATGTTGGTTCGTGACAACGTGGTATCAGAGCACTAGGTTCCCTTAGGTCTCATGAGTCATGAGCAAGTCTATTAGAGTCTTGCAGATCAGTCGACTCCTGTACTTTTCTTCGAGAGACTACAGGGTTGTTAGAAGTACTTCACTTCTTGATTCCTTATCGTGCGGTTTGATTCCTTTGAGGCTTATGCCTACGTTTCTTCTTACACGTCGCGAAGCGCTTGCTATAATCGAGAATTAGAGGAATTGTAATGGTACTACAGTTATGGTGCGTGAGGTTTTTTCATGCACAGTTGGTTGAGGCTATTGTCGTTTCTCTGCGGAAGGAATATGTTGTTTCAGCTCGGTAGCTGCACTTCTGAGAGCTTTGAGGTTATGTGCAGATTTGTTATGATGCTTATGATTGGTTATCGCACGGTATTGATGTGATGGTAGGATGCTTGCCCATACGTCGGGGCAATGAATGACTTGATAGGAGTCTACTCATAGCATGATTCCTAGAATTCGGTATTTTATTTCCGACGGAGGAAAGGAAATTGGACTAGAATTGTTCGAGTTTGGGTTGATAGGGTAATAAGACTTGGTGTTTTCAAGTGAGGTGGAATCTTTATCTGTGATGTGGTAATCGCCGGTGTTATGATCTTCTTTAGATTTTCCTTTGTGGCAAGGTATTGTGAAATGGTGTCCGGGAAGCGGCTGTTAGAGATCATGGTGTGCGGTGATTCATGATCGGATTGGTGTTTCTAGCATCGACGGCTCGAGAAAGATGATCTTTGGAGAGTTTTGAAGTTGTGGTGGTCTGCTGGTTTGAGTGCTATAGAGAATGATATTTATTTGAGGCAACAACTGGCAGCATACGATGAGGAAAGACACTTGGGGAGTGTCATGGAATGGTTAAATTTCTAGAAGTCCAGGTGTAAGAAGTGGAAGTCGAGCAGTTTCTTAAAGGAGTGAGTTTGACCAAAGTGGGAGAGTGGCAGCGTAGCATATGAGTTTTGTGGTAGGATAGCTGCACATCTTGAGGAGAAGTTTGGAGCGATTTGAGAATTTTAGTGGACGGTGATTGGGTCCACGGGCTTAAATTGAAATATTGGCTATTTCGGTGGAAGATTGGATACAACAAAGAGGAGTTGTTCGATATGAAGAATGATGCAACATAGCTGTGAATTAGAAGATATTGTCGCAAATTTAGTAGATGTCCATGAGGAGTGGACGGACTAGTAAAGTTGGTAAATGAGAATGGGTGTAGGATGGGGTATTGATGTCGTAGAGATTGTGCAGTACAGCGTCGTTGGAAGTTGTCAGCTGGTAATTTTTACAGTGGGTTATTACAGCTAAAGGAAGAAGAACATGAGTAGTAATTGAGCGTAGGATTTGATAAATGTGTGCAAAGGTTGTCCTTATGGAATCAGGTTTAGTCTTTGGAAAGATTCAGGATTTATGCTTAGTACAGAGGTAATTTGCAAGGGAAGTGATTCAGTCGGGTGCTTATTCAAGATGGGCGTTTATGTACCAGCGAAGCCGTGGAGTTGATTATATTCGGGACCAAGCCAGAGTGGGTGACTTTCAACAACGGTCCTAGTAAATTCAAAGGTTAAAATGCGGTGCCTAAGGATTTCAAACCTGCGATATGGTTAAAAATCGAGCTTTTGTAGCAGATTATGATATGAGGAACATAATGTTCTATGATATCTTCGACGTGCAGAGTAGAATTTGGAGGAAAATGACTTCGAATTCATGAAGGAATTGTCAGGATGGGTGTACCGGTCGAAGATGTGAATATGCGTGCAAGGAGAGCATGAACGGTTCATGGGCTTGGAGCCAAAGTAGTCTCATGGAATGAAATCACTCAAAGGTGAGTGCGAATTGGATTAAGGTATAAGACGGGTCGTGTTATATGAGCTTATAGAAGGTTTAACTTAATCTCACTGCGGTATTGTGGCGGTGTTAGCGTATGGTAATTGTGAGTTATTGTTCATCTTGACCTACGACTTGAGCAAAGTGTGGGGAGTCTGTTGTCGATAAGTTGATCGCGAGACTACGTGCAGTATCAGTTTCAGTTTGTGGTATCCGGGTGAATCAGTTATGTCCTGTAGAGGTGGAGTTTGAGAATGACGCGAGTAGTGGAAATTTGGAAAAGTGTAGGCGGATCCCGGAAGGATTATGGTGGCATAGGCTATTGCCTGAGGATTTGCATGTTTTGTGATTACGAGAATTCACTCGTGTGTCGTTATGGTTCTCTTAAATTGAGTTAAGTAAAAATGTTTCTATGTGATAAAGTGTTCGCTCTAATAGTGGTTCAGGAGTTATGATGGAATTCTTGTGCTATTTCATATTGGCGTGTTAGGTGCAGTGAGTAGTATGGAATTTGAGGTAAGGATCAAGGTTGCGTTTCGATATTGACAAGGATGTCACTAGCTCGGATGAGCAGGAAGGGGATTTGGATGTTTAGAGTGAGCTGGTATTATCTTCAGTGTCACTTGAGATCGGTGTTTGTGTAGGAGGCTTTGCATCCTCGTTGCGGATTCTTGGTTTACTTTATAGCATTTGTGTGGCCGGTGGTATGGAAGTGCAGACTTGTTACCTGGTGCATGAGATCGTGGAGGTTTATCTCACGGGAAGATTGTATAAGTGTGACATGCAATCACTTGATTGATTAATAATTTAAACCAAGTATGAAGATGGTGGTAATATCACTAATTTGAGAATTTATGCCTGGAGGGCACTCGATTTATTGGGCTATGGACGATGGAGGTTGTCTTTGATTACGATGGTTATTCTTGTGTGTTATGAGAAAAAGGTTATTATGGACTCATGAAAGGTTATTAGCCTAGTACGGTGCGATCAGAATTGGCTTGAGGTCTGTGAATGAATTTAAATACAAATATGGGCTCTATATCAGGCCATATGTGTTCATTTTTGCATAGCGCTCCTCATGGAGGAGTATTCGGACATTGGATGTTATTTCATCGTCGGCTATTTCATGTAATATTATATTGTGTCGTGTGAGTTGTGAAACAGATTGATAAATTCGTATGTGTTGAGGTTCCGCGTAGCGATGGTGTTATGTGAGCAGGATGGATCTTGAGATTCAGATCATATATCGCACCTCAATAGTGCTTGAGTTTTGTAGCATATGGCGCTATTTGTCTCCCCATGGATGGTATTATGCACTTAGTGTGCCGATATTCGGTATTTTGTAGTAGTGAGCAATTTAGCTCGGTATGTATCTCCTTATATGGATTTTATGTGTGGATGGGGTGGCACACCGCCACGGGTATGTTATTTGGATCAGGTTGCACGCCGCAACAGTATGATGTTGAGTACAGCTCCCAATATCTATTTATGTGTGTTTTCTTTCCCATTTTCTAAGGAAAGTTCATATTGGTTTCCTGGGTTGAGTAGTCCCTTCCAAAGTTCGTTTTCCTTATGTATCGCGTTTGAGTTTCTAGCTTATTGGCACATTGTGGCATCATATGACACTTTTGGTCATGTCTGCGGTGACTGTTACCTGAGCAGCTCGTACTGGGTGAGACGAGGTTATTAGATCTAGGATCAATGCGATCAGATTATAGTACATTAAAGAGCAATTACCATTATTTGGTTCAGAATGAGTTAATGGTTATTGTCAGGAGTATAAACTCAATGATTTGTTGACTCGGTAGTTGGTTATGAGTTTCTACACATCTCTTCTGCCGTGGTGGTATTGCAAAAGTTGGGACAAGACTTATATATGTCAGGAGGTGCATTGGGAGCATTAGATTCGGGGAATTTGGCTATTGTTATCAGAGGATGTTATTATGGTCATGTAAGTTATGCAGTGCATAGTGTGAATTCAGCGAAGGTATGCAATCATGTATCGGTGCATCGTGTGGTGATTGATACGGTGTTCGTATGTTGGAAGCAGGCCTGGCAGAGAATTTCGGATGTTGGAATTGGGCTCTAAGCTTATTTGCTGGGATAAAGGAGAATATCTTCAGATTTGATCGAGCTAATATGCTCAACTGAGTTGTGGTACCGCGGGTAGGTGCACGAGGTGTTAAACAGCGATTTCGGACAACTCCAGCGCAGTTCTTAGCACGTCGAGGATGAATGTATGTTTAAGTGGGAGAGAATGTAACGACCGATAGGTCGTTTTGAATTCTAGCATGTAGTTTGGAGGCTTGAGGCCACGAGCAGTTTCATTTCAAGTATTATGACTTGTACCTGTGGTCGGAATTGAATTTCGGGAAGTTCGGTGTCGATTTGGAAAAAGAATTCTCATTTCAGAAACCTTAAGTTGGAAAAATTGACTAAGATTGAATTTTTGGGTAAATGATCTCGGAATCGGGCTTTGAAGGTTCCAGCAGGTTCGTATGACGATTTCGGACTTGTTCGTACGCTCGGATCGGGTTTTGGATGACCCGGGAGCGTTTCGGTGCCTATTGTGAAAGTTAGCTTTTTAGAAGAATTTCATAAATTTGGGTTGAAGTGCATTTCAATGCTATCAATGTCCGTTGGGGATTCTAAGTCTGGGAATAGCTCCGTATGGTGATTCTGGTATTGGGAACGCAATCGGTAGTGGATTTGGAGGTCCGTAGGTCATTTTGAAGTCATTTGGCAAAAGTTAGAAATTTGAAGGTTTTTGAGAAATTTGAACGAGAGTTGACTTTTTTATATCGGGGTCGGAATTCGATTCTGAAAATTGGAACATATCCATTATGTCATTTATAACTCGTGTGCAAAATTTGAAGTCATTCCGTATTGATTTGATATGGTTCGGCGCAAAGTATAGAAGTTGGAAGATTTGAAAACTCATAATTCGATTCAATGAGCGATTCGTAGTTTTGATGTTGTTTGATGTGATTTAAGTCCTCGAGTACGTTCGTGTTATGTTATGAGACTTATTGGTATATTCGGACAAGGTCCTGAGTAGCTTGGATGAGTTTCGGATGGGGTTCGGATCGTTTGGCACATTGTTGAAGTTGCTGAAATTTCTGCACAAGGTGTTTTGGCAGCAACTGGTGCAATCGCGGAGCTGAATTTGGAAGCTTATATCTCGAAATATAAAAGGAATCTGAAAATTCACAAAACATAAAAGTTGTAGCCCTTGCATTATAGTTTCCATAAAAATAAACCATTCATCATTTAGATATTTTTACAGAATGTTATGATCAATTGAATGAAGGCTGGTAAAGTTTTTTTGCAATTTTCCCAGAAATTTTTGATGCGAGGAGCCTATTTTGGAAGCTTATATATCGAAAACTATAAGGAATATGAAAATTTGAAAAATAAACCATTCATTATTTAGACGTTTATACAAAAAGTTATGATCGATTGAATAGGGGCTGGTAAAGTTGTTTCTAGTGGACTTTTAGTGACGAAAATGGACTTTTCGAGACGGATGGGCAGAAACTTAAGGACCAAAAATGCTCATTTCCTTCATTTTCGTTTTGGATTTTTGGAACACGGTTCTTGGGCGATTTTCATGGGAAAACATTGGGGTAAGTGTTCCTTATCCTATATTGATTATATTTCATGATACCATACTCATTTACATCATGATTCCATGAATTTATTGAAGAAAAATCTTATTTTTAGCAAATCTTCCAAAAATAAAAATTTAAGATTTGAAAGTCAATCTGATGTCAGAATTTGATAATTTTTGCATGGTTAAACTCGTATCAGAATGAGTTGTTGGATTTTGTAAGTTTCTTCGGATTCCGAGACATGCATCCTACGGGCGATTTTTGAGTTAAATTTCGGATTTTAATCCAAAAAATTAGTAAATTCATATGAAATTAATTCCTACGATTTGTATTGAGTATTTCGAATTGTTTACGACTAGAATTGAGGCTTTCGGACACGAATTCGCGAAGCAAAGGTTTATTGGGATCTTGAATTTGGTTGCGGAGCGAGGTAAGTCTCCTTTCTAACCTTGTAAGAGGAAATTATCCCCATAGGTGAAATAGTTAGATACGTGTTGCTATTTGTGGGGGCTACGTACGCACGAGGTGACCGGAGTCCGTGCGTAGCTACTATTTGCTTATGTCCGGGTAGTCTAGGACCCAAAAACATGTTTTATTTTCCATACTTGTAACTTTATTGATGAATTTGGAAACCATTAAACCTTATTGAACTTGGTAAATGAATTTCTGAAAAATATTTAAATACTATCTTTGCGTTCACTAAAAGAGAATTTTATCACCTCCTTGGGTGATTGTTTTCCTGATAAAATGTGAATTTATTGTGTGAATGTGTGTATTTATGAGTACCTGAGTCGCATGTATGATTCGTGAGCAGGGTAACTCTATTATTTATAGATGACCGCGTCGCATGATCGATTCGCGAACGGGGTAATCGATGCATCTATGGTTCGAGCCGTTCGACCCTTCGGTAGTACACAATTTACATTTATCGTTGGTTCGAGTCGTTCGACCCTCGGCATTTCTTGCGCATGATATTTGTTGAGTACTTTCTGAGATTTTTTTTAACTGTAACGACTCGACCGGTCGTTTTGAGTTCTAGCGCGTCGTTCAGCAGTTTGAGTTCACGAGCAGCTCCATTTTAGGTATTATGACTTGTAGGTGTGGTCGGAATTGAATTTCGGAAAGTTAGAGTCAAATTGGAAAGAAAGTTCTCATTTTAGAAGCCTTAAGTTGGAGAAATCAACTAAGATTGGAATTTCGAGTAAGTGACCTCCGAATAAGGATTTGAAGGTTCCTGTAGGTTCGTATGATGATTTCGGACTTGGGCGTATGTCCGGATCGGGCTTTGGATAACCCGGGAGTGTTTCGGCGTATATTGTAGAAGTCAACATTTTGAAGAAATTTCCCAAATTTGGGTTGTAAGGCATTTCAGTGTTATTGATGTCCATTTGGGATTCCGAGCCTGAGAATAGCTCTGTATGGTGATTCTGGAGTTGGGAGCGCGATCGAAAGTAAATTCGGATGTCCGTAGGTCATTTTGAAGTCATTTGGCTAAAGATAGAAATTTGAAGGTTTTTGAGAAATCCGACTGGAAGTGAAAATTTTGATATCGAGGTCGGAATGCAGTTCCGGAAGTTGGAGCAGGTCCGTAATGTCAAATATGACTTATGTGCAAAAATTGAGGTCAATCGGACGTGATTTGATGGGTTTCGGCATCTGATGTGGAAGTTTGGAATTCAAGTTCTTAAAGTTTGAATTTTAGAGCGATTCGTGATTTCGGCGTTGTTTGATGTGATTTGAGGCCTCAAGCAAGTCCGCACTAGGTTTTGGAACATGGTGGTGTAATTGGACGGGGTCCCGGGGACCTCGGGTGGATTCCGGATGATTAAAGGATTAAGTTTGGAGTTTGAAGAAGGCTGAGGTTGCTGTCATCTGGTGTGACCGCACCTGCGAGGCTTGGGCCGCAGGTGCGGCTTTGGCGCCGCAGGTGCGAAAGTTTGCTGGTTTGGCAGGGAGCGCAGGTGCGATGCAGTCGAAGCTGCAGATGCGGACAATGAGCGCAGGTGCGAAGTTTGGCTTGAGCTGAGGAAAGCCGCAGGTGCGGAAGTTTGGTCGCACCTGGGGAATCGCAGGTGCAAGAGCTGGATCGCAGGTGCGAAAAATGGCCTGGGCAGAATGTTTAAAACCGAGGTTTGTTGTCATTCCTCCCATGTTCTTTTGGTGTGGGGCGATTTTGGAGGGGGTTTCAAGAGAGGATTTTCTTCATGCAATGCTAGGTAAGTAATTCCTTCATGTTTCTAAGTTAAATACAAGGTTATTACATGGAATTATACATGAGAATTTGTAGGAAAATTGGGGAATCTTGAAGAAAACCTAGAAATTTGTATTTGGATTTTAACCACGAATTTGAGCATGAAATTTAGAGTAAATTGTATATTGCAATAATCTAGTCTTAGTAGCTCATGACTTGTACTACCAGTCCTTGAGATATTGTATGAAATTCATATATATCATTTGTTGGTCACCTTAATTTTATTAGAATTGTATTAACTGTTAGTTGACTGACCTAACGAGTTGGGTCAGGTGCCATCACGACTATTGAATTTTTGGTCGCCACACTAATATCATTTGTATTTTGTAAATAAGTACAAACACGACATTTGAAAAGTATACTCAACTCTCAACTAGTTATCTTTACATAGTGTAGCCTTTACTTTCTCAAGTGGCATGACTTAAAGTACATGAAGAGAGTAAATGAGTCAAAAGACATAAAGTAATGAATAGCTATTCCCGATAATTTTGGGACAAAATTTCTAGATGTACCCTTTTTTAATTTAAAAATAAAAAAGATAGATAGGTCTATGAAATAATAAATAAGGTGTTTAAACTAGTTTAAAAGCTAATCAAATTAGTTTTAAAATATTTTTTGACTGGTGACAAACATTAAAGTGCTTTTGAGCATATATAAATTAAAAGTCATAACTTAGACAACCCAACTTATTACTTTTCACCTAAAAAGCTACTCTATTTATCTTTTACTAAGTATATTATTTTTTAATCTCGAAGTTAGCAATTATTGTGACCAAGGCCGCTATATTTGAACGCTTGTATGAAGAACTCGGAGGTAGATGAAGGGGTAAGATGTTGTACAGGTTAACCAAGGTGCGAAAAAGGAAGGCACGTGACCGACCAAGTGAAGTGCGTCAAGGACGATGACGGCAGGGTTTTGTTGGATGAGGCACTTATTCGTCAAAGAAGGCAAACTTACTTCCATAAACTCTTGAACGAAGAGGGGGATCAGAACATTAAGCTAGGAAACTTAGAACACTCTGAGTGTCGTCTAGACTTTTGGGTATAGTAGGTGCATAAGATCTAGGGAGGTTGAGGAGCCTATGTGTAAGATGAGCAGGGGAAGAGCGACTGATCCTGACGAGATCCCGATGCAATTCTAGAAGAGCTTGGGTAGGGCGGGTTTGGAGTGGCTCAGTGGGTTATTTAATGTCGTTTTTAGGACGGCGAAGAAGCCTGAAGAATGGAGATGGAGTACGATGTTTCCTCTATATAAGAATAAGGGTGACATCCAAATTTGCGACAATTACTGGGGCATCAAGTTACTAAGTCATACTATGAAAGTCTGGGAGAGGGTGGTGGAGCTGAGGTTGAGGAGGATTGTAGATATTTCTAAAAAAAATTGGATTTATGTCAAGACGTTCGACTACGGAAGCTATTCATCTTGTGAAGAGGTTGATGGAACAATATAGGGAGAGGAAAAGGGATTTACATATGGTGTTCATCGACTAAGAGAAGGCTTACGATAAAGTTCTAAGGGAGGTTCTATGGAGATGTTTGGAGGCTAGAGGTGTTCATGTTTCTTACATTAGGGTCATTAAGGACATGTATGATAGAACTAAGACTTGAGTGAGGACTGTGGGAGATGACTCGGAACACTTCCTAATTATGGTGGGGTTGCATCAGGGGTCAGCCCTGAGTTCATTTCTATTTGCCTTGGAGATCGACGCGCTAACGCGCCATATACAAGGAGAGGTGTCGTGGTGCATGTTATTTGTAGATGACATTGTTCTGATTGACGAGACGTGAGGCGATGTTAATGGGAGGTTAGAGGAGGCTGACCCTGGAGTCTAAAGGTTTCAAGTTGAGCAGGACCAAGATAGAGTACTTGGAGTGCAAGTTCAGTGGGACGACTCAGGGTGTGGACAGAGAAGTGAGGCTTGATTCTCAAGTCAACCCTAGGAGAAAGAGTTGTAAATACCTTGGTTCATTTATACAAGGGAATGAAGAGATCGATGAGGATGTTACACATCATATTGGGGTGAGACGGATGAAATGAAGGCTCACTTCAGGTGTTTTGTGTGATAAAAATGTGTCACCTAAACTTAAAGGTAAGTTTTATAGAGCGGTGGTCAGACCGACTATGTTATATGGAGCTGAGTGTTGTCCAGTCAAGAACTCCCATGTCCAAAAGATGAAGGTGGCTGAAATGAGGATGTTGAGATGGATGTACCGGCATACCAGGCTGGATAGAATTAGAAATAAAGTTATTCGGATAAGGTGGGCGTGGCCCCTGTGGAGGAAAAGATGCGGGAGGTGAGACTTATATAATTCGGACATGTGAAGAGGAGAAACACAAATGCACCAGTGAGGAGGTGTGAGAGGTTAGCCCTGAGGGGCCTAAGTAGAGGTAGAGGTAGGCCGAAGAAGTATTGAGGAGAGGTGATTAGGAAAGATATGGTGTTTCTCCAGCTCACTGAGGACATGACCACGGATAGGAAGGTGTGGAGGTTGAGAATAAAGGTAAAGCATTAGAATAGGTCGTCTGGCGTTGTCCTTGTATGTAACAGTAGCTTTAGTACATGAGCTAGCGTTGTCCTTGATTTATGTGATTACTTGTCGTTGCTATCATTTCGGCCTTTTGATTACAATACTCAGTTTTAGTTTTGTATCTTTGTATTTTTGCTTCAGTTTTATAATTGGTGTGCTTGTTGTTGCCCTTCCTTTTATCTTTTCTAAGCCAAGGGTCTTTCAAAAACAACCTCTATGTCTTCGTGAACATAGGGGTAAGGTTTGCGTACATACTACCCTCCCTAGACCCCACGTGTGGGTTTACACTAGGTCTGTTGTTGTTGTATATTATTTTCTTATTGCTTACTTTTTTTTTATAATTTCTATAATGCCATTCACAACAAAAATCCCCAACGCTATCATTTCTTTCCTTGTTCTTTCTCTCGACTCTACTCTGTTGATTCTCATTGATTTCTGCCTTACATTTATATTTTTATTAATTTTGTAGAGACTGAAAAATCAAAGTAATTAAGCTTTTGCCTATTGAGATTTTTTTGTTTCTTTAAAGTACACGCAAAAGACCAATCAACTACTTCCACATATTTAGTTTCTTCCATAAAAGTTCTTTGTTGAGCCTTCTCCTTTTCTTGAAATAGTATAGGTGATTTTTATAATTCCATATTTATTTTATTTTAAATTTGTGAAACCATCACTGAAAATGGACATAGTATCACCGTTGATATATTATTATCAATAAATAAACCTGAATTATTGATAAGCCTTGGTTTCACTCTCTTTAATTCAACAGGACAAATTTCTATCAGTTATTTCCAGTTATTAAAATAATGATCTCATTTTAAATCAATTAGATAATCGTTTCTCCTTTAGGTCTGATTCGTTAATATATTCTATATATTTTAATGATGAAATTATCCTTCTCAAATTATAATATATGAATGTTTATCTATTTAAGTGTGTTGTAACATAATTTTCTTGTTAATTTGTCCTAAAAAAGATTACCCTTTTATTTAGAAATAAATTAATCTAAAAGTTTTTATTCATCAAATTTCATGTCTAGTTAAATGCATCACTTAAATTGGGAGGGCTGTAGAGAGTATTTAGCTGGCATTTGAAAATAGATTTGGTTGAAACTTAAAAAAAGAGTTTTTCAAGGGGATTTTTACCTTCCTTGTAACGACACGGCCGGTCGTTTTAAAAATTAGCGTCTCATTTAGTGGCTTAAGGTTTCGAGCAGATTTGTATTATGTATTATGACTTGCTTGTGTGGCCGAGTTCGATTTTCGGACGATTCGGCATTGATTTGGAAGAACAATTCTTGTCTTAGAAGCTTAAGTGAAAAGAGTTGATCGGAGTTTGACTTTTGTGTAGACAATTACATAATGGTTTTTGATGATTCCAATAGCTTTGTAAAGTGATTTTGGACTTAGACGTGTGTCCGAATTTGGATTTGGGGGTCCGTAGGTTGATTTGATGCATATTGGCGAAAGTCGGAAAGTTGAAGGTTAAGAGGTTTGACCGGGAGTTAAATTTGTTGATACCGGATTTGGATTGCGATTCCAGAATTTAGAATAACTCCGTTGTGTAATTTGGGACTTGCATGCGAAATTTGACGTCATTCCGGGATAATTTGATATGATTCAACGCGAGTCGTAGCTTTGATATTGTTTGATGTGATTTGAGGCCTCGAGCAGGTGCGCGTTATGTTATGGGACTTGTTGGTATGTTCAGACAGGGTCCCGGAGGGCTCGAGTGAATTTTGGGGTTGTTTCGGACCAATTCTAGGCCATTTTTGGTTGCTGGTTTTCGGCCACAGGGGTATGCATCATGATCGCGTACTTTGGGCATCGTTCGCAAAGAGAGAATTTGCTTTTTCGGCATTATGAATCGCGATCACGGTAGCATTTTCACGATGGGGTAGAGAAAATTCTACTGTCACTGACCCAACTCTGGAAGCTTATATCTTGAAATCTATAAGGAATTTGGATATAATCAAAAAATAAATTTGTAGCACATCTAGTTTTGAGAAAATCAAACTGTTTGTCATTTGGAGTTTTTGTACAATATATTATGGTTGTTACACTACAGGTTGTCTGAGAAGAGATTGGGAAGAGTAATAGGAATTTGTTCATCGCAATCGCGGGGAAACGGCCGCGATCGCGAAGGGTAAAACTTGTGTTGGAAAATTTTTGAATCGCGATCGCAAAGGATACCTCTGGAGCAGTGTTTTAAGTACTCTATTTCGAAGGTCTTGGTCATTTTATCATATTTTGAGCTATGAAGCTCGGATTCGAACGATTTTGAAGGGGATTTTCACACTTAGGATTGGGGTGAGTGTTACTTACCCGGGTTTGATTATATTTCATGATTCCATCTTTGTTTTTATAATTAAATTAGTAATTTGAATCGGAGAAAATGAGAATATTTTTAAAAACTTTCAAAATAAAAAAATGAGGATTTGAAGGCCGAGTTGGTGTCGGAATTGGATAATTTTAGTATAGTTGGACTCGTATCGGATGGGTGTTCGGATTTTGTGAGTTTTGTCAGGTTCCGAGGTGCGGGCCTGGGGTTGACTTTTCGGTTTGAGTTTTTAGTTTTCATTAAAGATCGAAACTTTATTTTTCGAAATTATTTCGTGTGGTTTTTATTTATGATATTAAGTTATTTTAGCTAGATTTGAGCCGTCTGGAGGTTGTTTCACGAGAAGGTCATTTTAAAGTATCGGTTTAGTTTTTTTGAGGTAATTATCTTACCTAACTTTGTGTGGGAGATACTACCCCTTACGATTTGATTTGTTTGTGTTATTTGTGTTGTGTGAAAGCCGTGTACGCGAGGTGACGAGTAAGTGCTCGGGCTTATATGTGGAAATTGACCGGTTTAGAATCTTAGGCTTCTTCCATGAATTTATTTGGAATTGTTAGCACCTGTAATATCTTTTATTCGTCATGTTTACTATCACATGCCTTATTTGAAGTTGTTGTTATATGTCACATCTTTTAATTGTCGTGTTTTCTCTCATATGACTTATTTGAAGTCGTTACCACTCTTACCATTATGTGATTTCTTTTATTGTTGAGTTACTCTTAGTTGAAATTATTGTTTACATGATATCCCTTTGTTGCCGAGGTATTCTCATGCATTTAGATGTAGTACTAGTTCATGCTATCTCTTTCATTGTTAGCCTAATTCATATACTAGGATCCGAAGTTTGCCAATTCATGGAAATACTTTCACTATCGAGATTATCCTTAACTATTAATTGGGATTGAGGTTATTGAAAGTCATTAATCTATTTTAAATTGAAGTTGTGTTTAAAGGGGGTGTTGTCCTTTGTAAGTTAATTTCACATTCGTTTTGTTTTGATTGAGATTTTATACACATTATGTTTGAGCCGCGGACTATTTGTTTTGAAAATATTGATATATTTGGATCCTTGGGAAGGTTGTGGCCTATGAGTACTTGTGTTACGAGTTGATACGTCGTTTTGTTGTGATGTTAACATTTGTGAATTGTTGTGTGGTTTGGTTGTTGTAATACGGAGTATAAGGGTGGTATTTCACCATTGTTGGTATTTCACCCGTATCACTGTTGTTGAATGTACGGAGTGATAAAGGTGGCTATTATGTTATTTTTCGGGCAGAGTGATAATGGTAGCTATTATATGGAGTGATATGGGTGGCTATCAGAGTGATACGGGTGGCAAATGTTATTGTCCAGGCAGAGTGATAAGGGTGGCTATTATACGGAGTGATACGAGTGGCTATCAGAGAGATAAGGGTGGCTAACAATATTATTAGGACGGAGTGATACAGGTGGCTATCAAAGAAATAAGGGTGCCAATGTCAGGCATGATATGTGATGGTTTGGGGACATTGTGTTGGTGATTCTCGTGTGATGGTGTGCTTTTCCTTGTGTATGTAACACACCTTGCGTGACTTGTTTTGTTTCTTAGATGAGCTACTCGATGTCTTCGATATTACTTGCTGACTTGGGCTGCAGAAGTATACTTGCACAAGCATACCCCGTAGCATGCCACTTATATTAGCTCAGGAGTATCAAACTTGACATTTATTGATCATGCCTATGTGTTCTTGTATTAATACATTTTCGTGTTGCTATTGAGCCTATGACCATGCAGGGCGGATTGTGATTGTGAGCCTGTGATCATGCCGGGCGGATTGTGATTGTGAGTCCGTGATCATGCTGGGGATATTGTGATTGTGAGCCTGTGACCACGTAGGGAAGATTATGAATATGAGCATGTGATCATGCCGCGAGAAGTGAGATATTGGCACGTGAGTTGTCCGTGCGGCTGTGATTCAGATGTGGGAACGAGGTGCCGTGAGTATATGATGGTGGATTGAGACCCGTGACTTATGACTATAAGATGAAGTATCACAGAGTGATTTCGTTGTGAAACTTGTGTAGAACGGCATGATTAGTTGGTTGTTCTTTGCATTCCTTAATTGGTTTCAGTGATGCTTTCAGTGTCTTATTTCTTTACTATTTATATCACATGTTATTTTTTTTTCCATTTACTGATTTGACATTTCCATTATTAGCTTTATACTTCTATACTGCACATGTTATTTTGTCTAGTAAGTGTCTTAACTTGTACCTCGTCACTACTACACCAAGGTTAGTCTTGATACTTACTGGATACTGACCATGGTGTACTCATACTACACTTCTACAAATTTATTTGCATAGCCAGGTATTGGAGATATTCGACCCGGGCAGAGTTAGCTTATTGGTCGCGAGGATTCAAGGTAGAGTTGCGTTGTCATCGCGGCCCCTGGAGTTTGTTTCCTTTCATTGTATTGTAAGCTTGTTATTTGAATAGTATTGTATTTCGATCTTTGAGATATTTCCATGTACCTAGCTAGACTTTGTGACTCTGTATTACCGGTATTGGGAGGTTGTTATGATTCTTGCCATGCAGGCTCATTTCGCTCTTGTTTCGGTATTCATATTAAACTCTGTTTAAAATTATCATTGTTAAGAACTAGCTTAATTGTTATAGTAATCGTCTTACCTATTCTTAGAGACTAGGTTCCATCACGACATCCTATGAAGGGAGTTTGGGGTCGTGACAAGTTCGTATCAGAGATCTAGGTTCATAGGTTCTACGAGTCACGAGCGAGTTGAGTAGAGTCTTGCAGATCGATACAGAGATGTTTGTACTTATGTTCAAGAGGCTACAGAACTATTAGAAAAAATTTCACTTCTTTCATTTATGTCGTGAGGATTTGTTGATTTCGAAGTTTGAGCCTTTGTATCTCTATTCTCTCACAGATGGTGAGGACACGCGCTATCAGATCCGCCGAGCAGACACCCGCGCCACTGCTAGAGCCATGAGAGGTCGGGGCCTCGGTAGAGGCTGATGAGGGGCACACGCTGTAGCTAGAGCAACTGTTGAGGTGCCATCGGTAGCTCCAGTTGGGGGAAAGGCACCGGGGGCACTTGTTGTTACCCCCGGACTTCAGGAGACTTTAGCGCAGTTCTTGAGCATGTTTGGTATATTTTCTCAGGCAGGATTGATCTTCGTTGCACCCGTTACATCACATTTTGGAGGAAGAGCTCAAACTCCCACAGCCCGTACTCCAGAGCAGCGGGCTCATATTGGTCAGGTTTGGGGTGTGGTGCCGGTATGGCCTGTTATTCCGGTTCAACCTTAGGTCAGACCAGGGGCAACCGAGGAAGAGTAGAAGAGGCTTGAGAGGTTCAAGAGGTATAGGCCACCTAATTTCAGTGGCATAGCTATCGAGGATGCACATGGATTCTTAGAGAAATATCACAGTATTCTCCCACCATGGGTATTGTGGAGGTGAGCGGAGTTTCTTTTACTACATTTCAGTTATCGGGAGCAGCGTATCAGTGGTAGAAGGTTTATTAGGAGGGTAGACCAGCTGATGTAGCACCACCCACTTGGGCTAAAATTTCAAGGTTTTTTTTTTTAGGGAGTTTGTTCCCCATACCCTCCAGGATGTGTGGCATATAGAGTTTGAGCAGTTGCGTTAGGGCACCATGACGGTGTCAGAGTATACTACCAGGTTCAGTGAGTTATCCTGTCATGCACCTACTTTGGTTCCTACAGTCAGAGAGCGAATCTGCAAATTTATTGAGGGGCTCAATTATGATCTTAGATTCTACATGGCTCGGGAGTTTCAAACTGATACTCCATTTCAGCAGGTGGTGGAGATTACCAGGATGTCAAAGCGTATTCAGAGTGAGGAGAGGGAGGATAAGGAGAGAGATCTCGAGGCTCTAGAGGGTTCAGTGGATACTACTCTTCAGTTATGTCCCATCATGGCAGAGGTTCGGGCAGTCGGCAAGTCCAATCCCTACTTCAGACTACTCGTGGTGCTCCAGTTAGTCAGGGTACTCATATGGGGTAGTCATATTTTAGTGTACCATCGGCATGGGATTCCTACAGCGGTTATTCCAGTTATCCGACACGGACTCAGTACGACCAGCCACGCCCGCAGAGGGGTTGTTATAAGTGTGGTGATACTAGGCACATCATGAGAGATTGTCCCAGACTCGGGAGGGGCGGATTTCTTCAGAGCACTCATAGTACGATCCCTATTCCAGTTACTACTCCATCAGCACAACTAGATAGGGGTGGAGGACATGCGGGTAGAGGGAACCCTAGAGGGGGAGGCCCGACCCACTGATATGCTTTTTATGGAAGGGTTGAGGCCTTATGACGTCCACACACACCTCAATAAGAGATACAATACGGTCGTATACAATAATAATTACCTAACTATGAGTCGGGGTTGAATCCACTAGGAGTTATAAGGGGTGACAGGAGTACTACCTAAAATTGCACTTCCACAACAGAGTTTTGATTTCTACTTCTACTATTACTCTAATAATTGCAAGCTAAGGTAAATAGACTAGAGAAGAATGTTTTTGATATTTTACCAAATAGTTTAAAGGCCTAGGGATGTGACCATAACCTAGGTGTTTGCCTAATGGGATAAAGATGTTAACACTTATTTTGTTGATTTGGGTGTATTTATAGCTCTCAACTCTACGTTACCCCAAAGAGTGATTTTGCCCAATTTGGATTTCTCAAGTCCAAATGGGTATCAAGAAAAATAGTTGATATGACCTCAAGTCGGGTTCTTATATCTCTAGTTTGAACCCATTAATTAGGCTAATCAATCTCTCAATTAACCTGATTCCTTGTTAGCCAAGTTATCCTAGACTAGGTCCCTCTTTCTCAAGTAGAGACTAAGTCAAATAGGCATGAATCAATGTTTGCAACCATTAATTCTAAAATTGAAGCATGAATTAAGCTAAATAATCATCACTCAATCATAAACAAGCACTAAATTAAATACTCATAAGGTTTACACATTACGGTTAGGTCACAACCCTAGAAAAAATCTAGCTAATCATAATGGGAATTGAAGAAATTAAAGAAGAAAAGCTAATTAAACTCATAATGAAAGACTAAAATGATGAAATCTAAAGTTCAAACACTAAAATAATGTCAAACTTCCTAAAGTATTAAAAACAAACGGCTACAACAACTTTTAATGTTCAAACTTGACCTAAATTTGTGAAACTCGTTTATTTATACTGGGCCAAAAATCGCTGACAAACATGCCCCTCGGGAGGTTTTGCGGTCGGACAATTCTATGTGCAGTTCGCAGATTTCTTCAGCTGGTAGGAAGGTGAGTTTTACAGCCACACATTTTGGGATTGTGGCTGCGAAACAACTTTTGCGGCCACCCAATTCTTGTGTGGTCAGCACTTCACAAAGGCGTCAGGACTTGGTATTTTTTTGCATATTCTCTGAACTTTGAATCTTTATCAGTGAAAGCCTAGTTTTGCGGCCGCATAATTCATGTGCGGTCCGCACATTACTGAAAATCATGTTAGGTTCTACTGCTTGGTTTGCGACCGCATATGGAATTCTACGGCCGAGGGCTAAGGCACTCTTGCATCGGCCCCGAGAAGGTTCACCTCTCCCTTTTGAAGTGTCGCCTCATCCTCTAGATCGAACCATTGTATGTATCAAGCAAAGGCCATTGTTAGTTGCAATTTAATGTTCAAACATACACAGGAGACATAAAAGTAAAGGATAACCAGGGTACACAATGAGGGTGTTCAATTAGTTCTTCCTTGCAGGGAACAAGATTTGTTATCCTCACAATTTGTCTTGCCGCTGCAGATGAGAAATTACGGATTGCATATTTTTGTTGTGCAACCGCAAAAGTGAAATGCAGACTGTATAATTTCACCTACAGCCTAGCTCTGAAACCCAAAAATGTCAACTCTCTAATGACAGAGAATTTGCTAATGTGCGGCCATAACAGGATATCTGCGGTCCGCACAAATTAACTTGTGATCGCACATTAGAATCTCAAGGCAAGGTCTCTCTGATGATATTAAAAGTGTTGATCAACGGCAGTGATGGGAATTCTGCGGTCCGCACATTCTAACTTGTGGCCGCAGATCCCTTCTTCACTAAGTTGCCTTTAAATCAATATGTGTGGGCCGTACAAATTCAGTTGTGGCCGCAGATTTTAAAAGTGATGCACAAATCAAAATTTTCCACTTAGGTTTTTCAATTTCGTGCATAATTTGACATGGCAAAATTATAAAAACGTGAAATTACTCTAATCGAGTCCCCATAGAGCATATGTCAAGCTAAATCGATTACAGGTTTACCCTTACATGGACACACAATTGAACTTGAATAACAATGGCCTAAAAAGAACTAAAAATCACAAATTAAACTAACTAAAAAAAATTAATGGAAATTTTGAAGCATACCAGATAAGGTCTATGTAATGAGTGACTGATCAAAGTTGTGTGTATAGACAGATGAAATCACCAAGAAATTTAAATAGAGCACTATTTTTTGTTCAGGGAGTGAAAAAAACGTAACAACAATCATGTTCCTCTATTTATACTACTTGTTTGTTAAGGGAAAGAAGGGAAAATGCGGCCGCACATTTTCAAGTATGGTCCGCACTCTATTATCTGAAGACCTCATCGCAACGTTTCACCTGCGGTCCACACAATTTCTTGTGCGACCACAAGTTTCCTGTGCAGTCACAGGTTTCCTGTGCGGTCGCAGATCGACCTTCTCTTTGACACGCTAAAACTTCAGAGAGTTGGTATTTTCAACATCTCATTTGTGCGGTCCGCAAGCTAATTGTGCGGCCGCATTGCTCTTTTTCTACAGCATCCATAATTGTGTGATCTGTAATTCTTAGAGCACTTCGCCAAATTCTTGGTTCACAATTCATGTAAGTCACACTCAGCCCTGTAGCACACTTCAAATCAAGTTGGAACAAAAATAACGCGTAACTATAAAATAAAATTAAAAAGAAACATGGGTTGCCTCCCAAGAAGCGCCTGATTTAACATCGCGGCACGATGCAGAATACCATCAATTGAAATGAATGACCGCCACGCTGTGGCTATCTCCAACCTTTCCCAAATAGTGCTTCACCCGGTGACCATTGACTTGGAATACTTCATTATTTTTGTTCTTCAAGTCTAATGCACCAAAAGGTGTTACACCACAATTTCAAAAGGATCACTCAATTTAAACTTTATCTTCCCGGGAAACATCCTGAACCTTGAGTTAAACAACAATACAAGATCACCCACCTTGAACTCTTTGTTCCAAATGTATTTATCATGAAGATATTTCATCTTTTCTTTGTACAAGGACGAACTTGCATAAGCATGGTACCGGAACTCATCCAATCCATTCAAATGTGCAATCTTCAAGTTAGCGGCTACATTCCAATCAAGATCCAACTTCCTTAGAGCCCACATGGCCTTGTTCTCTAGTTCCACCGGAAGATGAGAAACTATTCCGAACACCAACCGGTATGGCGACATTCTAATAGGTGTTTTGTAAGTCATCTGATAAGTCCATAATGCATCATCAAGATTCTTGGACCAATCCATCCGATTAGCATTCACCATTTTGGACAAGATACTCTTTATCTCCCGATTAGGGACTTCCACTTCCCACTAGCTTGTGGGTGATAAGGAGTCGTGACTTTGTGAGTAACATCATAATTTCTAAACAAAGTGTCGAAATTCTTGTTGAAAAAATGTTTCCCCCCCCCCCCAATCACTTATAATAGCACGTGGAGTACCAAACCTTGTAAAAATATTCTTCAAGAAAGCCACCACACTTCTCGCCTAATTGTTGGGTAAAGCAACAACCTCAACCCATTTGGACACATAATCAAACGCAACCAAGATATAGGTATTTCCACAAGAACTCACAAAATAGCCCATGAAGTCAACACCCCACACATCGAAAATATCAATCTCCAAAATGGTTGTGAGAGGCATTTCATTCTTCTTTGAGATTCTGACATACATCACATCTTTTCACTAGCTCACTCGCATCCTTGAAAAGAGTGGACCAATAGAAACCACAAATAAGCACTTTGGCCATTGTTCTTGCTCCACCATGATGAACACCTTATGGCGATGAATGATAAGCCCCAAGAATTTCACCTTGATCTTCTTCCGGTACACATCTTCTAATCACCCTATCTGTACAAATCCGGAAAAGGTATGGTTCGTCCCAACAATAATCTTGACAATCCCATTTGAGCTTCTTTCTTTGGTTTAAATAGAACTCATTCGGAATGATTCCACACACAAGAAAATTTGCTAGATCCGTGAACCATGGAACATCTTTCATTGACATAGATAAGAGTTTCTCGTCGGGGAACGAGTCATTTATTTCAAGTCCATCATGCGGCCTCGCCTCCTCCTCCAAACAAGACAAGTGGTCTGCCACTTAGTTTTCACTCCCTTTTCTATCTTGGATGTCAATATCAAACTCTTGCAGAAAAAGCACGCATCTCATCAACCGAACTTTGAAGTCCTTCTTACTCATAAGATACCGAAGCACCGCATGATCCTTGTGGACAATGACCTTTGCACCCATCAAGTACGGGTGGAACTTCTCAATTGCAAACACAATGGCAAGGAGCTCTTTCTCTGTAATGGGATAATTGACTTGGGAATTATTCATGGTCTTACTATCATAGTACACAGGATGGAAAATTTTATTGATGCGTTGCCCCAGAACATCCCCAACCGTTACGTCACTTGTATCACATATGAGTTCAAAAGGGACACTCTAATGTGGAGTGGTGATGATGGGGGTAGTTGTCAACTTGAAATTCAACAATTCAAAAGCTCTCATGCAATCATCATTGAATTTGAACTTAGTATCCTTCTCAAAAAGCTTGCACAACAGATTCACCATCTTAGAGAAATCTTTGATGAAGCATCGGTAAAAAATTATGTCGCTTAAGAAACTCCGTTACATCCTTCACCAAAGTTGGAGGTGGAAGTTTAGAAATCACCTCAATCTTTGCCTTATCAACTTCAACTCCACTCTTTGAGATTTTGTGACCAAGGGCAATGCCTCTCTCGACCATGAAATGACATTTCTCCCAATTAAGTACAAAATTTGTTTCTTCACATCTAGCCAACACTTTATCCAATTTTGCAAGACAATCATCAAAAGGATCTCCAACCACCGAGAAGTCATCCATGAAAACTTCAAGGTAGTCCTCCACCATGTCCGTGAAGATAGCCATCATACACCTTTGAAAAGTCGTCGGTGCATTGCACAACCCAAAGGAAATCCGCTTGAAGGCGAAAGTACCATAGGGACATGTAAAGGTTATTTTCTCTTGGTCTTCCGAAGCAATAAGAATTTGATTGTAGCCTGAATACCCATTAAGAAAGCATGGCCGATAAATCTATTGAGCATTTGATCTAAGAAAGGAAGTGGAAAGTGATCCTTCCTTGTGAATTTGTTGAGCTTGCGATAGTCCATACACACCCTCCATCCGGTCACCGTTCTTGTAGGAATCAACTCATTCTTGTCCTTGGTGACCACCGTCATGTCCCCTTCTTTGGAACACATTGAACTGGAGAAGTCCACTAATTATCGCAGATGGGGTAGACAACCCTGACATCCAACCACTTGATAATCTCCTTCTTGACAACTTCTTGCATAGCCTCATTGAGTCTCTTTTGATGTTCAATAGATGGTTTGGCACCATCCTCCAATTTGATCTTCTGCATGCAAAAGGTGGGGCTTATCCACCGAATATCCGTCAAAGTCCATCCAATAGCCTTCTTCCTCTTTTGTAGCACCACCAAAGTGGAATCTACCTGCATGTTAGTCAAACAAGAGGAAAGAATAACAAGTAAAGTCGAAAAGGGGCCAAGAAATTCATACCTAAGATGTGGAGGCAATGGCTACAACTCCAAGGTAGGAGGTTCTTCAATAGAAGGCTTTGTAGGAGGAGTTGTCCTATTTTCAAGATCCAAAGATAATTTTTCGGGGTGCATAGTTGTATGACCCCATTCCTTGCAAAGAGTTAACACATTCCATGAAGCCGTCCATCTCTTCATCACCAAATTTGAGTAAGACGGCCTCCAACATATCGCCAACATTGATTGTAGCACAATCATCAACAATAACATCGGTCACTAAGTCCATGAAAGAGCACACCTCATTGCTATTTGGTTGCCGCATGGACTTGCACACAAGGAATACCACTTTTTCATCACCAACCCAGAATGTATGTTCTTTGGCTTCAACATCACAAAGATCCTTCCCCGTATCAAGGAAATGTCAACCAAGAATAATCGGCACTTCATAATCAACCTCACAATCTAGAATGACAAAATCCACCGGAAGAATACATTTATCAACACGAACCATGTCATCTTCAATCACTCCCAAATCCTCTTAATAGTACGATCAGGCATTTACAATCTCATAGAGGTAGGTCTTGGTTACCCAATTCCCAAAGTATTGAAAATCGAATAGGGCATCAAATTGATACTTGCCATAAGATCACAAAGAGCTTTAGCAAACTCGGCATTTCCAATTGTACAATGAATTATGACAGCACCGGGATCTTCCAACTTAGGAGCCATTGAATGCACAATTTCACACACTTGATGAGTGATTTTGATAGTTTCAAAATTCATTGACCACTTCTTTGTCACAAGATCATTCATAAATTTGGCATAACCGGGCATTTGTTTCAAAGCTTCAACTAATGGCACATTAATTGAGAGACTTTTCATCATTTGAATGACACTTTTTGAATTGATTCTCACTATTTTTCTTGGCAAGTCTTTGAGGGTATGGAGGTGGGGGCTTAGGCAATGGTTCCTTAGCCTTTTGCACTATCGGCTCGGGTATGTCAATAATGTGATCCCTAGACGGGTTCACCTCCTCTTGATTCTCTTCCACACTATTATCAATATCAATCCAAACTAGCACCACATTGTTTGGATCTCTTCTTCTTGCATCACTTGCTCATCATCCACAAATTTCCTTTGACTTGAGGTGGGTGCTTTCCCACCTCTTCCACTTCTTGTAGTAACGGCCAAGGCATGCCCCATATTGTTTCCACACTTTGGGTTTACTACCATGTCACTTGGTAGTGCCCCTTTAGGACGAGAATTTAGAGTATGACACCCCATTTGAACTTCTAAGTTGCGGATTGATGTGTTGTGTGAGACAAGTTGGGAATCCGAATTGGAATTATTATCCATCATTTGCTTGAATATATTTTCAATACACCCCATCTCGTTGTTTGAAGAACTTAAACCATGAGGAGGATAAGGAGGCAGGTTGCTCGGTTGTTGATACATCGGGGGCCTTTGAAAACCTGACCCCCAGTTGCCTTGATTGTTGTTCCATTCGCCTTGATATTTCCTTGATTATTTCCATTTTAATTTCCTTGATTGTTGTTATTATGACAATTTCCTTGATTTTTGATATTCCAATTGCCTTGATTATTAGAACTCCAATTGCCTTGATTGTTTTGAGGTCGCCATCGTTGCTGGTTCCGACCTTGGAAATTATTTATTTTCCCTTGAAAATTGATCACATCTTGCACCTCCTCTTCTTGTTCATTATAGTAATCATCTTGCTCAAAACCTCTATCTTCTTGCACATAATTCTCCACTCGATTTTGCACTTATGGACCTTTGGTCCTCCTTTTGTTCACTATCATGTTCACTCCCTCCATGGAATTGACTTTCTTGGGATTTTGCACTTGATTTAGTTGGGCCTTTGCTAGTCGTGTCATGGTGGTTTTCTATTCGGCAATGGCCTGCCCATGGTCTTGCAATTCTTTGTGAAGGTGGATCACATTTTGATCACCTAGTGTACATTGGCCCGGGATTTCCAAGCCAATGACGTTTCCGCCATCTCATCCAAAATCTCACATGCCTCCGCATAAGACGTAGTCATGAAGTTCCCATCGGCAAGTTGATCCACTACACATTGGTTGGTTGTGTTAATCCCACGATAGAAAGTTTGTTGAATCATGTTCTCCGTCATATCGTTGTTGGGACATTATTTAACCATTGTTCGATAGCGTTCTCATATCTCGTAAAGTGGTTCATTCGGCTCTTGCATGAATGTCAAAATCTCATCTCGAAGTGTAGCCATGTAACGACCCGGCCGATCGTTCCGTGAGATTAGCCATGTTTCCCCCGTTTCTGATTTATCATATATTTCTTAGCCTATATATGTTGTTTTGGGTTGGTTGGTTCAGGTTCGGAGTGGTCGTGGTGAGAACTGAGACACTTAGTCTCTTAAATTAGCTTAATAGTTAAAAAAGTCAACTACGAGTTGACTTATTGGTAAACAACCCCGGAATATGGATTTTATGACTCGGATAGCTTCGTTAAGTGATTTTGGACTTAGGTGTGTGTTCGAAATGAAGTTTTGATGTCCGGTGTAGAATTAGGCTTGAATTGGCGAAAGTTAGTTTTTGGCAATTTCCGGTCGACAGTGAAAAATAGGCTATCGGGGTCGGAATGGAATTCCGGAAGTTGGAGCAGGTTCATAATGTCATTTTGGATATGCGTGCAAATTTTCAGGTCAATCGGATGTGTTTTGGTTGGTTTCAGCATTATTGGCGAAATTTAGAAGTTTCAAAGTTCATAGGCTTGAATTTGATGTAATTTTGATGTTTTTGCGTTGTTTTGGTGTTTCGAAGGCCCGACTAAGTTTTAATGATGTTATGGGGTGTGTTGGTAGGATTGGTTAAGGTCCCGGGGGCCTCGGGTGTGTTTCGGATGCTCAAACGGGCACTTTTGGTCTTTGGGAGATTGCTGGTTTTCTAGTGTTTTAGCAGCAATGGTTTCTTCATTACGATCACATAAATTCATCCGCGATCGTGTAGAGTAAAGCTGGAGGCAGGCAGATTTGTTCTATGTGATCGTGCAATGAGGTTTGCGATCGCATTGTTGGGCAGCCAGAGCAGTGCGGTCGCGTGTTTCATTGTGCGATCGCATAGAAGAAAAAGGGGGCGTGTGAGGTTGTTGCAATTGTTCTTCGCGACCGCATGAATGGGTACGCGATTGGATAGGTTAGGGAGTCGAGCTTCGCGATCGCGTGGGGAATGGTGCGATCGCAATGGGTAAAATTTAGAGGCAGTAAGTTTGTTCTTCGCGATCGCGTGGGTGGTCCCGCGATCGCAGTGAGTTAATATTTAGTGCTGGGCAGAATGTTTTAAAAGGCCATTTTTGCGAGTTTAGTTTATTTTTCCTCCATTGTTGAGCGGGTTTGGAGCTCTTTGAGAGGGTTTGAAGAGGAAATTGAAAGGAATCATTTGGAGGTAAGATTTTCGACTTCATAACTCGATTCTATGTCGTTTTCTAAGTAATTAAACTGGAAATTTGTTGGATTTAAACCCAAAATTTGGGGAGGTTAGGTGCATGAGAATTGGAAATTTCGTTTGATGATTTGAGTGAGAAATTGTGGTCCGATTTTGGTGTTCTTCGTATGTATAGAATCGTGGGAGGATGAGGATTCTAGTGATGTAAATTTTATAGAATTTCGAGACGTGGGCCCGGGGCTCGAGTTTTGCCGATTTCGGGAATTGTGCTTAAAATTGTTAGCTTTCGATTGGGTTTTGTTCCTTTAACGTATATTGATGATGTTAATCTGGTTTTGGTTAGATTCGGAGAAATCAGGAGTCAATTCTAAGGGCAAGAGCATCGCGGATTAGTATTGTGGCCGGTAGAGGTAAGTAATGGCTATAAATCTTGTCCTGAGGGTATGAAACCCCGGACTTCGTATTTCTCACTGTTTTTAGAACGGCGCGCATGTCAGTTGACGAGTATGTGGCGTGCACTGATTTTTGGATTGGACGTGTTCCTCTCCGTGGCAACTATTGAGCTGCGTATTTTACTCTAAACCATATGTTAAATTGTGTTCTAGAACTATTGTTATATTTAGGTTGTAACCCATGTTTGGGGCCTCGTGCCAACTTGTTTAGACCCCTTGGGGGCTTTTTACTGCTATTTCCTCACTGTTGATTCATGATTTACACTCAGTCATATTGTACTTAACTGTTTTCGAAGCTCAGCCTTATTTACACTATTTTGAGATATAAAATGATGTTTTGGGTCGAGTACCCCATTTTACTGATACGCCCGAGGGGCTTTTGAGAGTTGCTGACTGAGTGAGGTCGAGGACTTGATTGTGAGGATATGATATGCCACGAGGTGGCTTGATATTAGCGCTTGGGCTGAAGGAGCCCCTCCGAAGTCTGCACACACCCACATTCCCCTCGGGTACCTACTGAGTGCGAGTGCCGAGTGCCGAATGACGAGTGACTGGGAGGCATGAGTGACAGTGAGGTTGCCCGAGGGGCTGATACTGAGTGGATGTGAGGTATGCGGAGTGATGTTCTGCCTGAGGGGCGATTTATGATTCATGTTTTTTGCCCGAGGGGCTATTCATGACTTATTTCTTTTTACACTAAATTCTTCAGGTATTTTTATTTCTGAAATTGTTGGAAAACACATTTTTCAAAGGATTTTACTGAAGTTGGCTTTTAAGGCATGTTGATTTCATATATATATATATATATACTGTTGGAAAGAAAGGATGTGCATATTGTGAACTGATGATTTGATTTTACGTGTTTCTTACTGCTTAGACTTGATTTATTTTCATTACTACTGAGTTGGCGTACTCACATTACTCCCCGCACCCCTGTGTGCAGATACAAGTGCCGATACCGAGCGTTAATCATCTATTTCCGTGCGAAGCCGGAGTCGAGACATAGAGGTAGCTGTTCAGCGTCCGCATCATCTTTGTTTTCCCTTTCTTATTTTGTACCTAGTTCTTCGTTCCGAGGTTTTGTATTATAATAGTAGAATTTTTGGTATGTTCCTTAGATGCTCATGACATGTTAAATCCGGGTCTTGGGAGTAGTTTTAGACTGTTTAACTGTTTGTTTTGCTTAATAGATTTAGTAATTTATTTACATTTATGAAATGTTGAAAATGAGTTGGGATTTTTGAAAGAAACTGTAAATATGGGATTGTTGGCTAGCCTAGTTCCACGATAGGCGCCATCACGGTCGGTTAGGGTTTGGGGGTCATGACAAGTTGGTATCAAAGCCTAGGTTACGTAGGACTCAACGGTCATGAGCAGGTTTAGTAGAGTCTTGTGGATCGGTGCGGAGACGTTTGTACTTATCTTCGAGAGGCTGCGGAACCCTTAAGAACAATCTCATTTTTCTTGAATTCTGTCGTGCCATTTTGTTGATTCTGGAAATCTAAACTTATGTTGTTTCATTCTCTCACAGATGGTGAGGACTCGCGCTACCGATCAGGGTGATCAGCCACCAGCTAGACCAGCGAGAGGTCGAGCCCGCGATCGAGGCCGTGGTAAAGGTAGGGGCTAGCCAGGGCATTACCAGTTGATCCCCCTACTATTCAGGATTAGGTTCCCGCCGCAGATGCTCCAGCGGGACATGCTCAGGCACCGGCATTGCCTATTGTTATTCTGGGTCTTCAGGAGACCTTAGCTCAGATCTTGACTATGTGCATCACCCTTGCTCAGGCAGTTGCCGCTACTTCTCAGGCCGGGAGAGGCAATCAGACTCCAGTTGCCCAGACACCTGAGTAGGTTACTCAGGGCCATCAGACACCGGGGGCTGTTCCAACCCAGCCGGTTGCTCCAGTTCGGGACTTCGTGGTTCCGGCTATGCTAGAGGATTAGCAGCGTAGACTATAGAGGTTTAGTAGACTTCAGCCTCTGACATTCAGTGGTGCTGAGGGCGAGGATGCCCAGGGTTTTCTGGATAAGTGTCAGAGGATGTTGCGTACTGCCGGGATTTTGGAGACCAACGGGGTCTCGTTTGCTACTTTTCAGTTTTCTGGTGCTGCTTTCACTTGGTGGGAGTCTTTTGAGAGGCGTAGGCCTGTTGGTTCAGCACCCTTCACCTGGCAGCATTTCTCCACTATCTTCTTGGAGAAGTATGTACCCCAGTCTCACTGGGAGGAGCAGCACAGGAATTTTGAGCAGCTGCGTCAGGGGGAGCTATCAGTGATGCAGTATGAGATGCGGTTTTCGAAGTTGGCTCATCATGCCACCGAGTTGGTCCCTACTGATAGGGAGAGGATTAGGAGGTTCGTGGATGGCCTCACTTATCAGCTCCGCCTTTTCATGACTCGAGAGAGGGTATCAGATGGTACATTCGAGTAGGTTTTTGATATTGCTCGAGATATTGAGTCGGTTCGCCGCTAGGAGCGGGATGAGAGGGAGGCCAAGTGGCCTCGTGGATTGGATGGTTCTAGTGGTGCTCCTTCCAGGGGGAAGTTTCAGCATGGTAGAGGTCATTCATTCAGGCCTCCTCAGTCAGTCCGCCCAGCCTATAGTGGTGCATCTTCGGGGCATGGTCCCCGCAGTTCTCAGCCAGACCGTTCTTCATTCGGTACCCTCCCAACCCAGAGTGCAGCTCGAGCACCACCAGTTCAGAGTTCCTCTATGCATGATTCTTCTAGTGGCCATTCTGGTGTTAGGGGTTTCTATCAGTCCTTGTCTCCAGCTCCAGGGAGTTGCTTTAAGTGCGGCGAGTTTGGGCACATGTGGAGGTAGTGTCCCCGTCATTCTGGTAGTTCTTCTCAGTAGAGGGGCCAACCCTCGACTTCAGCTCCAGTTACTTCACCACCCACCTAGACAGTCAGGGGAGGTAGTTAATCAGCTAGAGGCCGCCCTAAAGGGGGAGATCGAGCAGGTACAGGTCAGGCCCGTATGTATGTGTTTCCAGCCAGGCCAGATGTTATGGCCTCCGATGTAGTGATCGCAGGTATTGTCTCAGTCTGTTGTCGAGAAGCTTTGGCTTTATTTGACCCTGGTTCTACATATTCCTATGTTTCATCATATTTTGCCCATTTTCTGGATATGCCCCGTGAGTCTTTAGTTACGTCTGTTCATCTGTCGACTCTGGTGGGCGATACTATTGTTGTGGACCGTGTGTATCTGTCGTGTGTGATATCTATATGGGGTGTGGAGACCCAAGTGTACCTACTGTTAGTCAGCATTGTCGATTTTGATGTGATATTGGGCATGGATTGGTTATCTCCGTGTCATGCTATTCTTGATTGTCACACTAAGACCGTGACCTTAGCTATGCCAGGATGTCTGAGGGTTGAGTGGAGAGGTTCTTCTGAGTATGTGCCTAGCAGGGTGATTTCCTACCTGAAGGCCCAGCGCATGGTTAAGAAGGGGTGTTTATCTTATTTGGCTTTTGTGAGAGATGTCAGTGGTGAGACTCCCGCTATTGATTCGGTTCCTGTGGTCCGTGAATTTCCGTACGTGTTTCCTGCAGACCTGCCAGGCATGCCACCTGACAGGGACATTGATTTTGGTATTGACATGGTGCCAGGCACCCAGCCTATTTCTATTCCACCTTATCGTATGGCACCAGCGGAGCTAAAAGAATTAAAGGAGCAGTTTTAGGAACTCCTAGATAAGGGGTTCATTCGGCCTAGTGTGTCACCTTGTGGTGCACCGGTGTTGTTTGTGAAGAAGAAGGATGGTTCTATGCGTATGTGTATTGATTATCGGCAGCTGAACAAGGTTACGGTGTAGAACCAGTATCCCTTGCCTCATATAGATGACTTGTTTGATCAGTTGCAGGGTGCTAGGGTATTTTCCAAGATTGACTTGCATTCTGGCTATCATCAGCTGAAGATTCGGGGACCAGACATTCCGAAGACTACTTTCGGGACTAGATATGGTTATTATGAGTTTCTGGTTATGTAATTCGGGCTGACCAATGTCCCAGCAGCCTTTATGCACTTGATGCACAGTGTATTCCGGCCTTATTTGGATTCTTTCATCATCGTGTTTATTGACGATATCTTGGTGTATTCCCAATCTCGGAAGGATCATAAGCAGCATTTGGGAGTTGTGCTTCAGAACTTGAGGGAGAAGAGATTGTATGCAAAATTTTCAAAGTGTGAGTTCTGGCTTGATTCAGTAGCGTTCTTGGGTCACGTGGTGTCCAGTGAGGGTATTCAGGTTGACCCAAAAAATATAGAGGAAGTGTAGAGCTGGCCTAGACCGTCATCAGCTACCGAGATTCACAGTTTCCTTGGTTTGGCAGGGTACTATCGCCGTTTCGTAGAGGGATTTTCATCTATTGCAGCGCTTATGACCAGACTGACCCAGAAGGGTGATCAGTTCAGGTGGACTGAGGAGTGTGAGGATAGCTTTCAGAAACTCAAGTCAGCTTTGACTACAGCTCCGGTGTTGGTTTTGCATACGGGTTCAGGTTCTTATACAGTTTACTGTGATGCCTCGAGAGTTGTCCTTGGAGCGATTTTGATGTAGGATGGTAGGGTGATTGCCTACGCGTCCAGACAATTGAAGGTGCACAAGAAGAATTATCCAGTGCACGATCTTGAGCTAGCAGCTATTGTCCATGCCTTGAAGATTTGGCGTCATTATTTGTATGGAGTGCATTGTGAGATTTTCACTGATCACCGTAATTTGCAGCATCTGCTTAAGCAGAAGGATCTGAATTTGCGTCAGAGGAGGTGGTTGGAGCTTCTCAAGGATTATGACCTCACTATTCTATATCATCCGGGGAAGGCCAATGTAGTGGCCGATGCCTTGATTCGCAGAGCAGAGAGTTTGGGGAATCTAGCCTACCTTCCAGTAACAGAGCGGCCATTAGAACTTGATGTTCAGGATTTAGCGGGTCAGTTGGTGAGATTGGATCTATCAGAGCCCCAGCGGGTATTGGCTTGTGTAGCCTCCAGGTCTTCTCTTTATGATCAGATTAGAGCACTCCAGTATGATGATCCAAACTTGTTCGTTCTTCAGGACAGGGTCTGTCGTGGTGATGCCAGGGATGTGGTTATTGGTGATGATGGGGTCATGAGGATGCAGGGCCGGATTTGCGTGCCCAATATGGATGGACTCGAGATTTGATTCTAGCTGAGGTCCATAGTTCGCGGTATTCCATCCATCCGGGTGCCGCATAGATGTATCAGTATCTGAGGCAGCATTATTGGTAGAGGCGGATGAAGAGGGATATTGTTGAGTTCGTGGCTCGGTGTCTCAACTGTCAGCAGGTCAAGTATGAGCACCAGAGACCAGGTGGATTGCTTCAGAGATTAGATATTCCGGAGTTGAAGTGGGAGCGAATCACCATGGACTTCGTAGTTGGGCTTCCACAGACTTCGAGGAGGTTTAATGCTATATGGGTTATTGTGGATAGGCTGACCAAGTCCGCACACTTCTGTCTTGTTAGTACTACTTATTCTTCGGAGCGGTTAGCTGAGATTTACATCAGGGAGATTGTCCGATTGCATGGGGTGACAGAGGTACTCAGTTCATATCTCAGTTTTGGAGGGCCGTGCAGAGAGAGTTGTGTACTCAGGTCGAACTGAGCATAACGTTTCATCCTCAGACCGACGGGCAGTCGGAGCGTACTATTCAGATTTTGGAGGATATGTTGTGTGCCTGTGTCATTGATTTTGGGGGTTCATGGGACCAGTTTCTGCCACTCACGGAGTTTGAATATAATAACAGTTATCAGTCGAGTATCCATATGGCTCTGTATGAGGCTTTATACTGTAAGAGGTGCAAATCTCAGGTTGGTTGGTTTGAGCCGGGCGAGGCTAGGCTATTGGGCACAGACTTGGTTCAGGATGCGTTGGGTAAGGTGAAGTTGATTCAGGAGTGTCTTCGCATGATGCAATCTAGGCAAAAGAGTTATGCGGACCGGAAGGTCCGAGATGTGTCTTTCATGGTTGGGGAGAAGGTGTTGCTGAAGGTGTCACCCATGAAGGGTGTTATGAGGTTCGGGAAGAGGGGAAAGCTGAGTCCGAGGTTCATTGGTCTATTTGAGGTGCTTCAGAGGATTGGGGAGGTGGCTTATAGACTTGCCTTGCCTCCCAGCTTATCGAGTATTCATCCGGTGTTCAATGTTTCGATGCTCCGGAAGTATGTTGGTGACCCGTCTCATGTTTTGGACTTCAGCACGGTTCAGCTCGAGGGTGATATGTCATATGAGGTAGAGCCAGTGGATATTTTGGGTCGTCAGGTCAGAAAGCTGAGGTCTAAGGATATAGCTTCATTAAAGGTTCAGTGGAGAGGACAGTCGGTGAAGGATACCACCTGGGAGATCGACCGGGAGATGCGGAGCAAATATCCTCACTTATTCGAGACTCCAGGTATGTTTCTAGACCTGTTCGAGGACGAACATTTGTTTAAGATGGGGAGGATGTAACGACCCGGCTAGTCGTTCCGTGAGATTAGCCTCGTTTCCCCTGTTTCTGCTTTATCATAAGTTTCTTAGCCTATATATGTTGTGTTGGGTCATTGGTTCGGGTTCGGAGTGGTCGTGGTGAGAACTGAGACACTTAGTCTCTTAAATTAGCTTAATAGTTGAAAAAGTCAATTGGGAGTTGACTTATTGTTAAACGACTTTGGAATGCAGATTTTATGGCTCGGATAGCTTCGTTAGGTGATTTGGGACTTAGGAGTGTGTTCGGAATGAGGTTTTGATGTCCGGTGTAGAATTAGGCTTGAATTGGCGAAAGTTAGTTTTTGGCGATTTCCGGTCGACAGTGGAAAATAGGCTATCAGGGTCGGAATGGAATTCCGAAAGTTGGAGCAGGTTCGTAATGTCATTTTTTATATGTGTGCAAATTTTCAGGTCAATCGGATGTGTTTTGGTTGGTTTCGGCATCATTGGCGAAATTTAGAAGTTTCAAAGTTCACAGGCTTGAATTTGATGTAATTTTGGTGTTTTTGCATTGTTTTTGGTGTTTCGAAGGCTCGACTAAGTTTGAATGATGTTATGGGGTGTGTTGGTAGGATTAGTTGAGGTCCCAGGGGCCTCGGGTTTGTTTCGGATGCTCAAACGGGCACTTTTGGTCTTTGGGAGATTGCTGGTTTTCTAGTGTTTTAGCAGCAGTGGTTTCTTCATTGCGATCGCGTGAGTTCATCCGCGATCGCGTAGAGTAAAGTTGGAGGCAGGTAGATTTTTTCTATGCGATCGCGTAATGAGGTTTGCGATCGCATAGGTTGGGAAGCCAGAGCAGTGCGGTCGCGTGGTTCATTGTGCGATCGCATAGAAGAAAAAGGGGGCGCGTGAGGTTGTTGCAATTGTTCTTCGCGACCGCGTGAATGGGTACGCGATCACATAGGTCAGGGAGTCGAAGCTTCGCGATCACATGGGGAATGGTGCGATCGCAATGGGTAAAATTTGGAGGCAATAAGTTTATTATTCGCGATCGCGTGGGTGGTCCCGCGATCGCAGTGAGCTAATATTTAGTGCTGGGCAGAATGTTTTAAAAGGCCATTTTTGCGAGTTTAGTTTATTTTTCCTCCATTGTTGAGCGGGTTTGGAGCTCTTTGAGAGGGTTTGAAGAGGAAATCGAAGGGAATCATTTGGAGGTAAAATTTTCGAATTCATAACTCGATTCTATGTCGTTTTCTAAGTAATTAAACCGGAAATTTGTTGGATTTAAACCCAAAATTTGGGGAGGTTAGGTGCATGAGAATTGGAAATTTCGTTTGATGATTTGAGTGGGAAATTGTGGTCCAATTTTGGTGTTCTTGGTATGTATACAATCGTGGGAGGATGAGGATTCTAGTGATATAAATTTTATAGAATTCCGAGACGTGGGCCCGGGGCTCGGGTTTAGCCAATTTCGGGAATTGTGCTTAAAATTGTTAGCTTTCGATTGGGTTTTTTTCCTTTAGCGTATATTGATGATGTTAATTTGGTTTTGGTTAGATTCGGAGCAATCGGGAGCCAATTCCAAGGGCAAGAGCATCGCGGATTAGTATTGTGGCCGTTAGAGGTAAGTAATGGCTATAAATCTTGTGCTGAGGGTATAAAACCCCGGACTTCGTATTTCTCACTGTTTTCCCGTTTTACTGATACGCCCGAGGGGCTTTTGAGAGTTGTTGATTGAGTGAGGCCGAGGGCCTGATTGTGAGGATATGATATGCCACGAGGTGGCTTGATATTAGTGCTTGGGCTGAAGGAGCCCCTCCGGGGTTTATACACACCCACAGTCCCCTCGGGTACCTACTGAGTGTGAGTGCCGAGTGACGAGTTACTGGGAGGCATGAGTGACAGTGAGGTTGCTCGAGGGGATGATACTGAGTGGCTGTGAGGTATGGTGAGTGATGTTCTGCCCGAGGGGCGATTTATGATTCATGTTTTTTCCCGAGGGGCTATTTATGACTTACTTCATTTTACACTAAATTCTTCAGGTATTTTTATTTCTGAAATTGTTGGAAAACACATTTTTCAAAGGATTTTACTGAAATTGGCTTTTAAGGCATGTTGATTTCATATACATATGTATATACTGTTGGAAAGAAAGGTTGTGCATATTGTGAACTGATGATTTTATTTTACGTGTTTCTTACCTCTTAGGCTTGATTTATTTTCATTACTACTGAGTTGGCATACTCACATTACTCCCTGCACCCCTGTGTGCAAATACAGGTGCTGATTTCGAGCGTTAGTCATCTATTTCCGTGCGGAGCCGGAGTCGGGACATAGAGGTAGTTGTTCAGCGTCCGCAACATCTCTGTTTTCCCTTTCTTATTTTATACCTAGTTCTTCGTTCCAAGGTTTTGTATTATAATAGTAGACTTTTTGGTATATTTCTTAGATGCTCATGACATGTTGACTACGGGTCTTGGGAGTAGTTTTAGACTGTTTAACTGTTTGTTTTGCTTAATAGATTCAGTAGTTTATTTACGTTTATGAAATGTTGAAAATGATTTGGGATTTTGGAAAGAAACTATAAGTGGGATTGTTGGCTATCCTAGTTCCACGATAGGCGCCATCACGGCCGGTTAGGGTTTGGGGGTCGTGACAAGCCACGTGCACCGGAGAGAAGAACTTAGAAATGAACTTTTCCGCCAACTCATCCCAAGTGTGAACGGAATGGTTCGACAATCGTTCTAACCAATCTAAAGCTTTCCCCCGTAGCGAGAAGGGAAAAATCCTTAACCTCAATGAATCCTCGGAGACATTTGTTTGTTTGCTCCCCCAACAAGTGTCCACAAACCCCTTCAAATGTTTGTACGCATTTTGAGTTGGAGCACCAGTGAAGAAACCCCATTGCTCAAGCAAAGTGATGTATCACATTGGTGATTTAGAAGTTTCCCGCCCTAATACGAGGATGGACTATTGCACTTGCATATCCTTTATTGGGTAATATCCGGTGTGGAGCCGCTCGTGGTGGAGGTGGGGGTGGAGCCGGGACATTGTCATGAGGCACTCGACCTCTTCTACTGGCTTGAGGTTGAAGAGGAACCTCCTTAACTTGCTCATGCTCGACATCTACATCCTCTTCTTGAACCTCCTCAACTTGCTCATGCTCGACGTCTACATCCTCTTCTTGAACCTCCTCAACTTGCTCATGCTCGACGTCTACATCCCCCAAAATGCAAATTTCCGAGCTCATTGTTCGCTATGGTTGAACCTACGATTTTTCCCACAAGTTAGTAACACGGAAGGAAAAGAAGATATTCCAAAAATAAACCCAAATATATAGCTAACATCGTTTTAACTCCCTGGCAACGATGCCAAAAATTTATAACGTCCACAACACGCCTCAATAAGAGATATGATACGGTCATATGCAATAATAATTACCCAACTATGGGTCGGGGTCGAATCCACTAGGAGTTATAAGGGGTGTCATGAGTATATATTTGAAGCAAGCGAATGGACTACCTAAAATTGCACTTCCACAACAGAGTTTTGATTTCTACTTCTACTATTACTCTAATGATTGCAAGCTAAGGTAAATAGACTAGAGATGAATGTTTTTGATATTTTACCAAATAGTTTAAAGCCCTAGGGATGTGACCATAACCTAGGTGTTTGCCTAATGGGATAAAGACGTTAACACTTGTTTTGTTGATTGAGGTGTATTATAGCTCTCAACTCTATGTTACCCACTCAATACCTCTCGGTCAAAGAGTGATTTTGCTCAATTTGGCTTTCTCAAGTCCAAATAGGTATCAAGCAAAATAATTGATATAAGCTCAATCCGGGTTCTTATCATATCTTGTTTGAACCCTTTAATTAGGCTAATCAATCTCTCAATTAACCCAATCCTTGTTAGCCAAGTTATCCTAGGCTAGGTCCCTCTTTCTCAAGTAGAGACTAAATCAAATAGGCATGAACCAATGTTTGCAACCATTAATTCTAAAATTGAAGCATGAACTAAGCTAAATAATCAACACCCAATCATAAATAAGCATTAAATTAAATACCCACAAAGTTTACACACTAGGGTTGTGTCACAATATGAGTAAAAATCTATCTACCCATAATGGGAATTGAAGAAATTAAAGAAGAAAAGCTAATTAAACTCATAATGAAAGTTTAAAATGATGAAATCTAATGTTTAAACACTAAAATAATGTCAAACTTCCTAAAGTAGTAAAAGAAATAGCTACAACAGCTTTTAATGTTCAAACTTGACCTAAATTTGTGAAACTCTTCTATTTATACTAGGCCAAAAATTGCTGACAAAAATGCTCATCGGGAGGTTTTGCGGCCGCACAATTCTATGTGCGATCTGCAGATTTCTTCGGCTAGCAGGAAATCTGCTGCTTGGTCTGCGACCACATATGGAATTCTGCGATCCACAATTTCTTCTGCAGCAGCAAAATTCCTTCTACGGAACGCACATCTACTTATGCTCCCTTTATTGCCTTGTGCTTCGGAATACTCCCTTTTTAGTCAGATTGCATCATGGGAGGCCAAACTTCCAGCATTTCTACAATTTGCACAATTTCATTAGTTTCAGGAAAACAATTCAATACTTTCGGAATGAAACAAAAGCTAAAAGGTGCTAATAAGCAGTCAAAATCCCCACTTATCACGGTCGTTGCACCAAATGGTTTCATTACAAGTATGGTTTCAATTTGTTATAGAGGAGCATCATCCTTATTTTGATTCAGTTCTGCTTATCGACCTATCATGCTTCACATGTGGGTGAGTTTTGTGATTTTGTACTCTACTTATGTGTTTACCCATGTTGGGAGATTCTATAGTGGTACCTCATGTCTATCATTTTGTTTTCTTCACTATTGAGAGTTATGAGACTAGAAGTGACTTTTCGCTACACATTACGGTAAGTTTTGATGTAATTTCTAGATGTTTTGTCTACGATTCAGGATTTAGCTGCTCTACTGGTATAGGAAGTTCGTTATGTGTTGTAATTTTGTTTTGCAGAATTGATTTAGTGGATGTTTTTGGTTAGTGTGAGGTGTATTCTACTCGTGATCTAGAATTGAGGGTGAGACTTTCACGTTTTCGTGTGATTTGATATGTTTGGACTAGACTACGTGTCGCATTGGAGTTGTATTAGGATGAGATCCTTGTGATTAGTTCATATGTTTTGATTCTCCTTTGTGGAATTGATTTGTAGTATGTTAATGATAGGAAATTATGCCTGCCGGGCTTGTTTGATGACTCTCTCATGTGATTCTCTTTCAATATTCAGTCATATTCATGTTCCTTTCATTGTTGTCAGTGTTGTGAAGATTTGGAACAGGGTTCTAGCGGATATGAGGGTAATTATTGGTGATCGATTTGATTATGGGCAGTTATGATGGTCAGAGATGTTGTTATGGGCCTATGTGTGATGTATTACGTTGTGTGGTTGTACCCGTGGGTGTAGACATGAGTTGTTGCAGCTGGTTGAGGCTGATACCATGTGTTGATATGGGGATAAAGTCTTTGGGAAAGTGAAAATTTTGGTTCTAAGGCTTATTAGTGTGGTTTGGAGGAATAAATTTCCGTTGAGATAGTGTTGTCGAGCCTATGTGGATTGGGGAGACATGGGATCACCCGTGAGTTTATGTATGGTGAGTTTATTCAATGACTTGATGACTTCGGAATGGTTCTTGGCACGATCGAGGACGAACGTTTGTTTAAGAGGGGGAGAATGTAACGACTCGGCCAGTCTTTTTGAGAATTAGCGTCCTGTTCGGTGGCTTAAGGTCTCGAGCAGCTTCATATATGTATTATGACTTGCTTGTGTGCTCCAGTTCGATTCTCGGATGATTCGGGATTGATTTGGAAGAACAATTCTTGTTTCAGAAACTAAAGTGAAAGGAGTTGACCGGAATTTGACTTGTGTGTAGACGACTCTGGAATGGTGTTTTGATGATTTCAATAGCTTCGTATGGTGATTTCGGACTTATCCGTCTATCCGTATTTAGATTTGGAGGTCCGTAGGTTCATTTGATGCATTTTGGAAAAAATTGAAAAGTTGAAGGTTTGGAAGGTTGAGAAGTTTGACCGGGAGTTGACTTTGTTGATATCAGGTTTGGATTGCGATTTCGGGAGTTGGAATAGCTCCGTTGTGTAATTTGGGACTTGCATGAAAAATTTGACGTCGTTCTGGGATGATTTGATATGATTCGACGCGAGTCGTAGAAGTGGAAAGTTCATGAGTTCATTTAGTTCGATTTGAGATGTGATTCATAGTTTTGATATTGTTTGATGTGATTTGAGGCCTCGATCAGGTCCGCGTTATGTTATGGGACTTGTTGGTATGTTCAAACGGGGTCCGGAGAGGCTCAGGTGAGTTTCAGAGTTGTTTCAGACCATTTCTAGGCCATTTTTGGTTGCTGGTTTTTGGCTACAGGGGTATGCATCACGATCGCGTACTTTAGATCGCGTTCGCGAAGAGCAAATTTGCTTTTTGGGCACTGTAATCGCAATGACTTTTTTCCAATCGCATAGAGGAAATTTTGTTGTCATCTGACCCGACTTTGGAAGCTTATATTTTACAATCTATAAAGAATTTTGAGATGATCTAAAAACGAATGTTGTAGCCCTTTATGTCTAATTTTCAGAAAATCAAACCATTTATTATACTACAGGCTGTCTGAGAAAAGCTTGGGAAGAGTAATGGGAATTTGTTCATCGCTATCGCAGGAAAATGGCCGCGATCACAAAGGATAAAATTTGTGCTTTAAAATTTTTGAATCGCGAGCAAGGTTGGTGATCGCGATCACGAAGGGTACCTCTGGAGTAGTGTTTAAAGTACTCTATTTCGAAGGTCTTCGTCATTTTATCATAATTTGAGCTATGGAGCTCGGATTCGAGCGATTTTGAAGGGGATTTTCACACTTAGGATTAGGGTAAGTGCTCTTTACTCGTATTTAGTTATATTTCATGATTCCATATTTTTTTTATCATTAAATTAGTTATTTGAATTGGAGAAAATGAGAATTTTTGTAAAAACTTTCAAAAACGAAAAATGGGGATTTGAAGACCGAGTTGATTGGAATTGGATAATCTTGGTATGGTTGAACTCGTACCGGAATGGGTGTTCGGATTTTGTGAGTTTTGGCGGGTTCCGAGGTGCAGACTCGGGGTTGTCTTTTTAGTTTCATTAAATATCAAAATTTTATTATTCAGAATTGTTTCCTATGGTTTTTATTTATGATATTAAGTTATTTTGGCTAGATTTGAGCCGTCCGCAGGTTGTTTCACACGAGAAGGTCATTTAGAGTATAAGTTTAGCTTCTTTGAGGTAAGTATCTTGCCTAACTTTGTG
>ML383559.1:5556-34374 GCA_005239525.1 Nicotiana knightiana | reverse complement strand
GTGGAGTTGTTTTTTCCTTAGTTTGGGGGGGGGGGGGGGGGGGAAACTACCCCTTAGGATTTGAGTTGTTTGTGTTATGTGAAAGCCGTGTACACGAGGTGAGGAGTATGTACTCGGGCTTATATGTGGAAATTGACTTGTTTAGACTCTTAGGCTTCTTCCATGTATTTATTTGGAATTGTTAGCACCTTCTATATCTTTTATTCGTCATGTTTACTATCACATAAATTATTTGAAGTTGTTGTTATTTGTCACATCCTTTACTTGTCGAGTTTGCTCTTACATGCTTGATTTAAAGTCGTTACCACTCTTACCATTATGTGATTTCTTGTATTTTTGAGTTACTCTTAGTTGAAATTATTGTTACATGATATCCCTTTATTGCCAGGTTATTCTCATGCATTTAGACGTAGTACTAGTTTGTGCCATCTCTTTCATTGTTATCCTAATTCATACACAAGAATCCGAAGTTTGCCATTTCATAGAAATACTTTCACTATCGAGATTATCCTTAACAATTAATTGGAATTGAGGTTATTGAAAGTCATTCATCTATTTTAAATTGAATTTGCGTTTAAAGTGGGTGTTGTCCCTTGTGAGTTAATTTCCCGTTCGTTTTGTTGTTATTGAGATTTTATACACATTGTGTTTGAGTCGCGGGCTAGTTGTTGTGGAAATGTTGATATTGTTGGATGTTTGGAAAGGTTTTGGCCTATGGGTACTTGTGTTACGAGTTGATACGTCGTCTTGTTGTGATGTTAGCATTTGTGAATTATTGTGTGGTTTGGTTGTCGTTATGCGGAGTATAAGGGTGGCATTTCACCGTTGTTGCTATGCGGGGAATAAGGGTGGCATATCACTGTTGTTGAATGTACGGAGTGATAAGGGTGGCTATTGTGTTATTGTCCGGGCGGAGTATAAGGGTGCCTATTATACAGAGTGATACAGGTGGCTATCAGAGTGATAGGAGTGGCAAATGTTATTGTCCAAGCGGACTGATAAGGGTGGGTATTATACACAGTGATACGAGTGGCTATCAGAAAGATAAGGGTGGCTAACGATATTGTCAGGGCGGAGTGATACGGGTGGCCATCAGAGAGATAAGGGTGGCAATGTCAGGGATGATGTGTGATGACTCTGGGACATTGTGTTGGTGATTCTCGTGCGATGGTGTGTTCTTCCTTCTGTATGTCATACACCTTGCGTGACTTGTTTTGTTGCTTTGATGAGATACTCGATGTCTTTGATATTATTTGTTAACTTGGGTTGCAGAAGTACACTCGCACAAGCATACACCGCAGTATGCCACTTATATTAGCTAAGGAGTATGAAACTCGACATTTATTAATCATGCCCGCGTGTTCTTGTATTATCCATTTTCATGTTGCTATTTAGCATATGACCATGCTGGGGGGGGATTGTGATTGTGAGCATGTGATCATGCCGGGCGGATTATGATTGTGAGCTTGTGATCATGCCGGGCGGATTGTGATTGTGAGCCTGTGACCATGTCGGGCAGATTGTGAATGTGAGCCTGTGATCATGCCGGGCGGATTGAGATATTGGCACGTGAGTTGTCCGTGCGGTTGTGATTCGAGATGTGGGCACGAGGTGCCGTGAGTATATGATGTCGGGCTGAGACCCGTGACTTGTGACTTGTGACTATGATATTAAGTATCACTGAGTGACTTTGTTATGAAACTTGTGTAGAACGGATTGATTAATTTGTTGTCCTTTGCATTCCTTAATTGGTTTCAATGATACTTCACGGTGTTCTTATTGCTTTACTGTTTATATCACATGTTGATTTTCTTGCCATTTACTGACTTTAGTTTTCCATTATTAGCTTTATACTTCTGTACTGCACATGTTATTTTGTCTAAAGAGTGTCTTGACTTGTACCTCGTCACTACTCCACCGAGGTTAGTCTTGATACTTACTGGGTACCGATCGTGGTGTACTCATACTACACTTCTGCATATTTTTGTGCAGAGCTAGGTATTAGAGATATTGGACCCGGACAGAGTTAGCTTATTGGTCGCGAGGATTCAAGGTAGAGTTGTTTTGTCGCCGCAGCCCTGGATTTCGTTTCCTTTAATTGTACTGTCAACTTGTTATTTGAATAGTATTGTTTTTCGATCTTTGAGATCTTTCCATGTACCTAGCTAGAGTTCGTGACTCTATATTACCAGTCTTGGGAGGTTTTTATGATTATTGTCACGTAGGCTCATTTTGCTCTTGTTTCGGTATTCATATTAAACTTTGTTTCAATTTATCATTGTTAAGAACTAGCTTAATTGTTATAGTAATCGACTTACCTAGTCTTTGAGAATAAGTGTCATCACGACATCCTACGGAGGGAGTTTGGGGTCGTGATATTCCTATACTACATATAAAACTTATTTAATCTCCCTAATCAAGTTGTAACTTAATTACATGAGCATGTATAATTTATCAATTATATACAAATTAGTATTAATGAGTAGCCCTTTATATTAGGAATTGAATTGAAAATCAGTTATATCACCATCTCTACTCTCTCTCTCTCTCTGTTCTTTCCCCAAATTTTCTTCCTTCCCTTTCTCTGCTTTTCATGCTCTCTTTTTATCAACGAATTTCAATTGTTTTAATATAGAGTTTTAACTTGGTACTTTCCTTTCATGTTGCACAATTAGTGTTTGAATTGAAATTTTCAATCAATATATTATGAAGGTGTTTGATTCGCCACGATTGACAGCTATTAAAAAGCTTCAAAGGTTTGAATTTGAATTTGAGTTTCAAAAACTATTGTTTGTTTGGATTGGGTGTTGTTGCATACAATTGAAAATATTCTTTGGAGTTTATATCTCAATTTTGAGGGTGTTTGGTGAAGATTAGACTTGATTTTGGCTGAATTTCAGACTGAAAGAAGAAGAAGAAGAAGAATTAAAATTATTGTTGTAATTTTTTTGTTTGAATGTTATACGAAAGTTGAAAAATAACTGTATAATGTATAAATACTATTTTTTTTACATAAAGTTGTTGATATGCATCAAAATTATTTTAAGAGAGAAAGAATTGATTGGAATTTCAGAGAGGAAGAAGAACACACCACTTACAAAATATATACAAGTCATATACAAAGTACATATAAAAGACATATTGTACAAAATTTGTATGAAAATATATTTAAGTTGTATGATGTTGTAGTTGTATTTAACTGGGTAGAAATGGTGTATGAAAGTCGTAGATAAGTTGTAAATAAATTGTATAATATATAATTAGTTGTATGAAATTTATTTTTACCATGTATGTTGTTGTATATATTCAAATTTGCATTAAATTTGTACAAAATTTATTTTTCATTTCTATGTAACATACATTGCTCTTTTCTCAATTTATTTATTAAGGAAAGAAAAATAGAGAATGAATTTCAAATCGACTCACCTGCATTGGTTCATATTTGTTTGAACTGAAAAACATGAATATTAATGGCAACTGAATTATTTGGGTGGATAAATTTCGAGTTTTACATTAAAAGTGCCATATTCGCACTTCAAAGAAACTAAGTTTTATGTGAGATTTGAATTTTGTATGAAAAATTAACTGGGTAGCATAGATTCTTGTTGGAAATACTAATACAAAGTTGAATTCGAAGTTTGGAGGTGATTGACTTTAATTTGAAATCTACTAAAACTTCGAATCTGCTCAATTATGCTTTTTGATTCAACTGTGATGCGTTGAATAAAAAATTCTGACGACAATTGTATTTGACACGACGATTGAAAGGTGCATTCAGGCTCGTAACTCATATATCAGTGTAATGTAGAGATGCACATGTGGTCTCAAGTAAAGCGCAATGTGACGAGCCACATTAGTTTCCGAATACAATGTTTTTCTGTTGAACCATTAGTTCTTTTTGGCTTCATTGATATTTGTGAAGCGGATCTTTAGTAGTACAAAATATATATGATCGTGCCCATTTGCTGCATCCTTCGATTGCATATGTTTTTTTCAGTTGACATACTGCATCTTTGCCAAGACCATGTTTGCAGTAATTCTCCACTTTAATTCAACTGGAAAGGAGATAAATTTTGGCGACAACTGTGTTCAAATTGTTGTCATATTATAGCGTTTTTTTTTTTTTTTTGTTTTTTTGTAACTGAAGTTCCGTTTGTTATGGTTTAAAACATGTAATACACAACTCGAAGGAGTCATATTAAAGGAGGAGTGGAGTGAAAATAGGAAAAAGATGTAATCAAATCTCCTAATTTAAGGCACTAATAATGGATTGTATATAATTTGTAAGTAATTCTTATTTAAGGCGAGTAATATACGAAATTAGAACTATTTTGGTAAATAAATTTCACATATCGTATAGGAAGAAAAAAAATCTCTTTTTAAAGTTGTATTACAAATAGTTTTTAGAATTTAAATTTTAAAGTTGTGTTTGGACTTATTTTGCTTGAAAGAAAGTTAGAGTTTTTTTAAGTGCAAGAATAATATTCACCAAAAAACTGGCCCAAACCAGTTTCAGAACTTGAAATTTTTTCTTCAATTTTTTTATAAACTAATTAATTTTTATGAACAAATAATATATATATATATATATATATATTTTTTTTTTGAATAAAACTAAAAAAAAGACCTATGTCCAAATGAGAACTTAAATTCAGGTAACCCAAATGGGCTTATATTTATCCTAACTAACTGAATTGGGGTGCTAAAAAGAAAAAAAGAAAAAATTGTGACTAAACTGTAAAAGATGGAAACTCTGTTAATACACTGCTTCGGAAACTCAGGGTACCATTCGCTACAGCCACTACTCCCTCCTTCCTCTCGCGCTCGCCGGCACCTGCTCTCTGTCGCCGTCCTCCACAGATTCGCCGACTTTCGGCCATCGGAAACGAAAAAAGTTAGTTCTCTTATTGTTTGTGAATAATGATTTAGTGATTCAATTAATGATGGGAATATGTGATGGTTTATGACTAGTTGATTTAATCTTGTTTTGATTAACCTTCTTCCCAAAAAGGAAACCCTAATTGGACATTTCTTCTTTTTATTGTAATGCCCTAAGTTCAACATTCAGGTTTCACCTTTTACTGAGCTTACACTACATGCAAATTGCACAGGGAGATTGTAATTACTTTGTTTTCTGAGAATAAATAATCTAAAGAGCTGTGGAATTTGCATTTTAGGGTTTTGAAAATGCTGAGGTGGCGTACGTCTGCGAGTCGATCTATGATATGTAAGCGGTGGTTTTCTTCATTGAACAATGATAAAATTGTGGCTTCTGTGTTGTTCGAGAGATTACCAGTTGTTGTTCCCAAAATCGATCCAACTGTATATGCTTTTCAAGAATTTTCGTAAGTTTTTTCCTTCCTATGTGTGTATGTGTGTTTCTTAGTCTCATTTTTGTCAATTCAGTTGTTAGGAAATTGAAATGTTTTATATTTATTGCCTATAAGAGTTGAGCTTTATGCAATCCAATTTCTATGAGTTATTTTTAGAGCAATAAATTCACTGACTATACGGGTGTACCATCAGTCCTAAATCATGTCGATGCTGTAAAGAGAAGCCTTTCAAGTTCGTAAGCTTACAAAACATTTATTAGTGCAGATTTTTCTTCATTTTCCAAAAAATACGACTGTTAATTGAGGATTAAGGGGTAGTTTGGTTTATGTACTTTGCAAAATAGTGCTACAAACAACAACAACAACAAAATCATCCCTCAATTTTTTTTTTTTTTGGTAATGGAACAATCATGCCTCAATTCCAAACTAGTCAAGTCAACCTTATGAATCTTCTAAAACGGGTTTAGCGCTCACTGGAAGCGAAAACATGACCTTAAATAGCTGGAGTATTTCATTCTTGTGATTTGTAAGTGTGAGGAAGTATATCCAAGAAAGAATAGAGCCTCTTTTATTCAAGCTTTTCTTTTAATGCTTGAATAAAAGTTGAGAATGATGAGGTCATAGATTGGGTTGATGACTAAGGCAAAAGGAGAAAATGAAAAGGCAAAAAAGAGCAAAGTTTCTTGGACAAGAATTAGTGAATGACAATGTAGATAATTAAAGCTTAATCAGTGTTCAGTTGCTTGCAGTAATATTTTTATTAAAATGCAATTATAGGTTTCGTTGGAGGCAGCAGTATCGGCGGGAGTATCCAGAAAGTTTTCTGAAGAAATCTGATACCAGGTAGAGTTTCTGTTGCACTGCTCGACTTACATCTTGTCATTTCTTTTTCCTTGTAAATTATGTACCTTCATTGTGAATATTAAGAACTAATGAATGGTGCTAAGAGTGTGCAAATGTAGAATGAGACAAGTTTAAACATAATAGACCGGTGAATCATTTTAGAAGCTGAATTGAAAGCAGAGAACGTAAAAGTCAAAAAGCTTTCAAGGTTTTCTATGCATTCTGTTTTACTCTAGAAATAGAGGTGTATGAGTGAGAGGTCTTAATTTAAATACTAGTTCATGTGCTTCAGAGCTGAATCAATTTTGTTCTGTATAAAGTGATTAAAAGAAGGTTATGGGCAGAACTGGTTGAGGCTATCCACGACGAAGACAATAACGAAGAGATGAACAGAAAGTTCAAAATATGCATAATAATTTATACAAGAAAATATTAATAACTTTTTTTTTTGATAAGGTAACATATTTCTATATATATAAAGTAGACTACACAAAAGTTGTGTAGTCCCCCATAATTACAAGGTGGGATACAGGAGAAAACTCTCCAATCCTTTGTCATCTCACAAGGATTCTAAAACATCAAAAATTGATTCATGATCTTCTAAATACTCTCCTTTACACCAAAAATAGAAAAGAACTAAACACTTCATTTTGATCTTCTGGATATTGCCCGCCTTATCTTCAAAGCATCTTTGATTTCTTTCTTCCCATATTGTCCACCAAATGCAAGCTGGGACAATATTCCATCTCTCTTTATGACTGGATTGGTTCCCTTCTCTATTCCAACAGGCTAAAACTTCAGATATTTTCCTTGGCATGGCCCACACGATTCCTCTTAAGCTGATGAATATTCTCCATAGTTGTAAGGTGATTTTGCAGTGCAAAAAGAGATGGTTGATTGTCTCTGCCTCCTCCCTGCATAAGTAACATCTAGAACATAGCTGGTAACCTCTTTTGATCAAATTATCCTGAGTTTACTATTGTAAGTAGACTCAGGTTATCAAATTATCTTTCTTTTTCCATAGATTGTTAGCGCTAGAGGTATTTTGGTAATTTTCAGAATTCCTGAATTTTGTAAATTTCTGGGAAAATATTATTTTTTGTAAAACTAGTTATAGTTATGATAATCTGAAGTTGTGAGAACAGGCATCATAAATTATCTTATGTAACACCATATAACTCACTCTCTTTAGCCCGTGAAGATCAAGGTTTGGCTTTTATAGTCACTTTAATACAATTTTTGCTTCTTTTAATCAGTCAAAAATTCTGTTGCCTCATCTGTTAATAGATGTGATTTTGAATTAACCTGACGAAACTGTAGTCATTCTTCAATAATACGAGGCCAAAAAGTTTTGTAGTTGGAGATGCAACTGACTGGCCCCCTATCAAATAAATAGAATACAACATATAAAGGGGATGCCATGATGTATTCATCAGTTCCATGCGAAATTGATCAGTTTTCTGTAACTCGGAAAATAATCTTTTGTACTGAGCAACACTATTTTAGTGCTGGCAGTTTACGGTTAAAAAGATTTCCTTTTTTTAGGAAAAAGTGCGTGGTCGTAGAAATGGCCTAATTTCATTAATATTTTAATTGATCGGGTTGTAAGAAATTGAGATCTCTTCATGCAACAGTGCACCTGTTGGACAGTAAACACTGTCCCCTCTTTTTGTTTTTAGGCACAAGACCATTATGATTTAACTGATTTTTACTCTTTGACTAGTGTAGTATTATTGCCTTTTCTTTTCATGCATTTTTTCTGATTAGTCCTTTGTACACGGTTCTTTGAGCATGCTATCACATACCGTCCTATCTAGTTTTTGACCTTTTTGTCTAGTGTCAAATGCCACATGGTCAACAGCTACAGTAACATCTATATTTATATGCAGGGGAAAAGGTGATTATCAAATTGATTATAAACCAGCTCCTCGAATCTCAGAGGCTGATAAAACTAATGATCAAAGGTACCAAGCTTAGACTTATAACTTTGTCAAACATTTTACAAGAATTTGAATATGCACATTGCACTAAGATCTTTTTTCTATTCAAGAGTTGCTTTACCTAAATTCAGCAGATTCACCATTTCCTGACAATTGGTAATTATTGACTTCTAAGTTGTTTACCATTACCAAATTTCTGATGTTGAAGGGCCTTAATATTGATTTGAACTAATTGATGTTATAGTTACTTGGGATTTGCCTAATTGAACATTAAGTATTTTAAATTAAGAACAGAGAGCTATTGCCCTTTGCTTTTTTCCTTTCCTTTTGAATGTGTTCATTAAGTATCTAAAATTAAGAATGGAGCTATTATCCATTGCCTTTCTCCTTCCCTTTTGAATGCATCCCCCCCCCCCCACCACCACCACCACAAAACAAAAAAAAATCCCCCAGCAACAAAGCTTGCCTCTGTTCATCAACTCATCGCTGAGTCAAAATTTGCTAAAAGGTACTAACCCTCTTTTCACGTTGTTTTATTAGTTTAATCAGCTTTAGGCTCCAATATGCAAAACCTTTGCATTTGCCTGAACATGAATAATATGTCCATAGATATTCACAGCATTCATTTCCTTCCCGCTGGCTAGTGTTTCATGTGACTGATATGAGATTTTGTTGATATTTATAAGATCATTACAGCGAGCACTAGACAGGAGACTCTATCTTCTTGTCCATGGTACCACACATGGCTCTCATAGTGGAAAGCCTGTGTGGCATTTTCCAGAAAAAGTTTATGAGTGTGAAAAGACCCTGCGCAAGGTAACTACTACTACTCTAGTATTTATTCGATTTTTTCTTTAGGGATTTCAGTAATTTGTGGTTAGAAAATGAAATATAAGTTGCAACTATTTGCAGTGTGCTGAGTCTGCCCTAGAATCTGTAATTGGAGATCTTTCACATACATATTTTGTCGGAAATGCCCCCATGGGCCATATGGTGACAAAACCCATTGAAGATAAGGAAATTCCATCAATTAAGGTATGGGCATTTTAATTATTAAAGTAGTGGAGAAAACAACAGTCAGAAATTCTTTCAATCCACAAGCAGTCAGGGAGGGAGGGAGGGAAATTCCCTGATAGCTTCTGCAAGGTGTATGTGCTTCTAATATATTTATTTTATATTTATTGTGACAGCGCTTCTTCTTCAAATCCCAAGTTATTGCAACCAACAAATTTGATATTAGGAAGTGTGAAGATTTTGTCTGGGTAACAAAAGATGAGCTGCTGGAATACTTCCCTGAGCAAGCTGAATTTCTGAATAAGATGATCATCAGCTGATGTTGGTTTATATTCAAACTTTAGGCTTGTTAGGATACCTGAAATAGTTTTGATTATATACTGATGTGAAAATCATTTCCCCCTACCAGTGTAATGGGTTTTGACTGTGGGGCGATTTTATGTCCTGACAGTAAGAAGATCTGACTGCAAGTTGCCAGTGCGTCATTCATCAGGTTTTGTAGAATTTTCAAGATAGGATACTAAAATTGAAAAGGCCTTCTGCCTCCCTATTCCCCTTGTTCCTCTTTCTGAGAACCTATGTTCAGAACTTGGAATTATTCATGCATGATTTCATCTCCTGGCATGAAATAAATTATATGTTTTAGCCTTAACTAGATGTGAGCTTTAATCCGGTTATTTCATAGCTGCACTGGGCATAGAGAATGTTCTGATTAACAAGATGATTATATGAATTTTAACAGTTGCAATATCCTACCCACACACTGTGTACAAGGAAGAGTTACTCTTTCCCCAGGTATTTATCTCTGTTGTCTTTATCTCTGTTGTCTGCTATGTGCTGTGCTAGTGAAAGCCCTGCCGAGCCTTAAGGTTACAAGGCAAAGAATTGGATTCAGTTAGAATGATCTGAAAGAGGTTCCAAATTCAATTCTTGTGCGAATTACCTATATTTCTATACTCTGTATTTAGTTCTCATTTGTGTGTTCAATTTTATCATATTTTTTTATGAAATAGTTCAACCAACATAGCTTATCAAATTCGGGGGAATAAATCAAGTTACCAGAACAGTTCATTAAAGTAAACTTTTAAAAAAAAATAGAAGGTAATTGATGCTGGATTTCTAAAAAGTCTAGTCCATTACTCAATTTGGTTCAGACTATGAAGGATGCTATGTCAGATCTCTTCAAGAAAATAGAATCACGTATGCTGCTTTCGCAACAACTTAAATTGCTATCGCTATTGTCGATAGGGATGATCAAGTATGTAACCTCTTTTTCGGGGGTAATCATATCTCTGATATTTTTACTAAATTTGTATGTATTCTTGTGCTTTTGGTTTTAGGTACTTGGTGGATCTCTCCTGCATAGAGGTTCTGTGTGATTTGCTTGATGCATGCCTAGTCAAGTACTTATCACCAACTGTCTAAAAGGATTTGAGAAAATTTTGTAGGTTGTGGCAAAAGATGCTCCGCGTAATAATTGTGCTTGCCGGATTGAAAAGAATATCAAAAGCCTACGGGCTAATAGTAATAGTAGCAGTAGTATGGTAAAGTGCAAGGTTGGTGATTTTTTGCTGAAATTGGATAAGTATCGTTGAGAGATGAATATGCTCGTTCTCGAGAGAAGAACATTATTGGTGTCCTTGAGGAGACAATGGTTTTTACAGAATCACATGTTTGAGTCTTATTTACATCTGAAATTCTCCGCACAGTTCAGTGTGCAATTCAATTAGTTATCTTAGTTTGTTGTTGAGAATATGAGAGAAGCAATTGCTATATCAAAATCCAATCCGAGAGCATGTTCAAGGGTTCTTTAGTACTTAGAAGTAGATCAGGGTACATTTAAATAAAAAAAAAATATTTCCGGAGTTTATTACATTGGCTAGCTCATGATCCACTTCCCCTTAGACTCGGTAAACCTCAAAAAGTAGCCTAAAAATTAAAGAATTTACTTATGTCCAAATTATATGTATTTGTGTACGAAAAGTAATACTATGAACTGTTAAGAATACAATTGTGACTCAACTATATTGGATGTGCAAATAAAGTATATCGAAAGTTGATAACATAGGGAAAACTATGTAGCCTTGGTCTAAAGTAGATAGTGTTTGTCATCATGTTAAAAGGATCTTTGAGCTGGTTTACTCCAACAAATTAGAATCGAAGTACACTTAACACAACTATTTTACCTATCTTGTCTACTTTATGAGGTGTTTTCTACAGTTTTCAACCTCACCAATTTTACTAGTAGTTCTGAGTGCTAATCCTGAGTTTGTTGAGGGCAGAATAGCGTAACAGCACTAAAACGAAATAAGATATTACGACTATGAAACTTAGGCGACAAAAATACGATGAACAGAGGATCAAATGTATTTGCACAGCGGGAGAAGATGTAGTCTTTCAACTTCTCGAATCTCGAAAAGTCTGCTTATAAGAAATAAGCTTATGCCACTCGCATTGCCTAGATTGATAAAAGAGGCTTGGATTGGTAATTCTTGTGCAAATATCAAAAGTTGAATCGAAAGTTAATCTTTTGATTTCTGCTTGTTCTCCCCTCTTCGATTCCCAACGAACATAGTGATTTTGACCGATCATTTGGCTTATCCAAGGTTAAAAAGCTTGACATAGCATAATCAACAATAAGAACACACAATTTATCATGACCAACTCCTAAACAGTGCCATTGAAAAGTACCAAGTTCGAAAAAACAAAAAGACAGCTTGCTACTTTGGAGAATTGTGTATAGGGAGTTTGATTTTTCGTTGAACTCCTGAAGTCATAAGAAATAAGAATTACTGCGGAAGGAATGAAACTATTAGTTAGATAAGTTGAGGTTAATCAAGTGTCAGAAGCTAGAGAATGACACAGGCAACCAAAACATTAGAGAAGAGGCCTTGGATTCTATTTTATGAGTATATTTTACATGAAGAAAGTCCAGTGGTGAACAAAAGTCAAATTGTTTTGACCAATTTGTGTATGGGAAATTCTGCTTCTTAGTGATGAGTTTGAAGGGACCAATTCTCAACCATTCTCTGAACATGTTACTCTTTGGCTGACTATTACTATTAGAAACGGAAAACTGTTGAATTTACTGCCTTAACAGCTGGAACTTTTACATGACTGTTGAAGTTCAAAATCTGTTCAAAGCAAGAAAATTGTTGAGATAAATAAGCCTGCAACTGTTAGCAGAATCTTATCTTTCTGTTGCTATTTGATAGGATATAGCTGTTAGGGATAATATGATTTTTTTGCTTTTCTTTAGAGTTTTCAATTATAGATTCTTGTATAAATATGGCTTTGATTATTGAATAAAATATCAAAAGCACTATATCTATATCTACTTTATTCCTTTGCTTATATCTTGCTTTTAAATTCCAACATATTGGTATCAGAGCCTGCCATCTTGAGGGACTTGTGAGTAGAGAGTGAACCAAATACCAATTCTTCCACCCAAAGCACATCACAGTACATTCTTTAAACTGTTATCTTAAGCAGTTTATAGAAAATGTATTTTGACTCGAGCTTCTTAACTCCACTGGTCTTCAATGGTGAGAATTATCAAGCTTGGGCAATTAGAATGACAGTTCATCTTGAAGCACTGGATCTATAGGAAGCAGTAAAAGAAGAAATCGAAGTAACTCCTCTTGGAAATAATCCAACAATTAATCAGATAAAAATTCACAAGGAGAAAAGACCATGCGCAAGGTAACTACTACTACTCTAGTATTTATTCAATTTTTTCTTTAGGGATTTCAGTAATTTGTGGTTAGAAAATGAAATATAAGTCGCAACTATTTGCATTGTGCTGAGTCTGCCCTAGAATCTGTAATTGGAGATCTTTCACATACATATTTTGTCGGAAATGCCCCCATGGGCCATATGATGACAAAACCCACTGAAGATAAGGAAATTCCATCAATTAAGGTATGGACATTTTAATTATTAAAGTAGTGGAGAAAAGAACAGTCAAAAATTATTTCAATCCACAAGCAGTCATGGAAGGAGGGAGGGAAATTCCCTGATAGCTTTTGCAAGGTGTATGTGCTTCTAATATATTTATTTTATATTTATTGTGACAACGCTTCTTCTTCACATCCCAAGTTATTGCAACCAACAAATTTGATATTAGGAAGTGTGAAGATTTTGTCTGGGTGATAAAAGATGAGCTGCTGGAATACTTCCCTGAGGAAGTTGAATTTCTGAATAAGATGATCATCATCTGATGTTGGTTTATATTCAAACTTTAGGCTTGTTAGGATACCTGAAATAGTTTTGATTATATACTGATGTGAAAATCATTTCCCCTACCAGTGTAATGGGTTTTGACTGCGGGACGATTTTATGTCCTGACAGTAAGAAGATCTGACTGCAAGTTGCCAGTGCGTCATTCATCAGGTTTTGTAGAATTTTCAAGATAGGATACTAAAATTGAAAAGTCCTTCTGCCTCCCTATTCCCCTTGTTCCTCTTTCCGAGAAGCTATGTTCAGAACTTGGAATTATTCATGCATGATTTCATCTCCTGGCATGAAATAAATTATATGTTTTAGTCTTAACTAGATGTGAGCTTTAGTCCGGTTATTTCATAGTTGCACTGGGCATAGAGAATGTTTTGATTAACAAGATGATTATATGAATTTTAACAGTTGCAATATCCTACCCACACACTGTGTACAAGGAATAGTTACTCTTTTCCCAGGTATTTATCTCTGTTGTCTGCTTTGTGCTGGGTTAGTGAAGGCCTTGCCGAGTCTTAAGGTTACAAGGCAAAGAATTGGATTCAGTTAGAATGATCTGAAAGAGGTTCCAAATTAAAGTCTTGTGCGAATTACCTATATTTCTATACTCTGTATTTAGTTCTCATTTGTGTGTTCAATTTTATCATATCTTTTTATGAAATAGTTCATCCAACATAGCTTATCAAAGTCGGGGGAATAAATCAAGTTACCATAACAGTTCATTAAAGTAAATTTTTTTAAAAAAATTTAAGGTAATTGACGCTGGATTTCTAAAAAGTCTAGCCCATTACTCAATTTGGTTCAGACTATGAAGGGTGCTATGTCAAACCTCTTCAAGAACATTAGAGAAGAGGTGTTGGATTCTATTTTATGAGTATATTTTACATGAAGAAAGTCAGATGGTGAACAAAGGGCAAATTGTTTTGACCAATTTGTGTATGGGAAATTCTTCTTCTTAGTGATGAATTTTAAGGGACCAAATTATCAACCATTCTCTGAACATATTACTCTTGGGCTGGCTATTACTATTAGAAACGAAAAACTGTTGAATTTAATGCCTCAACACCTACATGACTGTTGAAGTTCAAAATATGCTCAAAGCAAGAAAATTGTTGAGATAAATAAGCCTGCAACTGTTAGCAGAATCTTATCTTTCTGTTTCTATTTGATAGGATATAGCTGTTAGGAATAATCTGATTTTTCTGCTTTTCTTTAGAGTTTTCAATTATAGATTTTTGTATAAATATGGCTTTGATTATTGAATAAAATATCGACAGCACTATATCCATATCTACTTTATTCCTTTGCTTATATCTTGCTTTTAAATTCCGACATATTGCTATGAGAGCCTGCCATCTTGAGGGACTTGTGAGTAGAGAGTGAACCAAATACCAATTCTTCCACCCAAAGCACATCACAGTACATTCTTTGGTGAGAATTATCAAGCTTCTTAAATCCACGGGTCTTCAATGGTGAGAATTATCAAGCTTGGGCAATTAGAATGACAGTTCATCTTGAAGCACTGGATCTATAGGAAATTAGTAGAAGAGGACTACAAAGTAACTTCTCTTGGAAATAATCCAACAATTAATCAGATAAAAATTCACAAGAAGAAAAGACCCTGCGCAAGGTAACTACTACTACTCTAGTATTTATTCGATTTTTTCTTCAGGGATTTCAGTAATTTGTTGTTAGAAAATGAAATATAAGTCGCAACTATTTGGAGTGTACTGAGTCTGCCCTAGAATCTGTAATTGGAGATCTTTCACATACATATTTTGTCGAAAATGCCCCCATGGGCCATATGGTGACAAAACCCACTGAAGGTAAGGAAATTCCATCAATTAAGGTATAGGCATTTTAATTATTAAAGTAGTGGAGAAAAGAACAGTCAGAAATTCTTACAATCCACAAGTAGTCAGGGAGGGAGGGAGGGAGGGAAATTCCCTTATAGCTTCTGCAAGGTGTATGTGCTTCTAATATATTTATTTTATATTTATTATGACAACGCTTCTTCTTCAAATCCCAAGTTATTGCAACCAACAAATTTGATATTAGGAAGTGTGAAGATTTTGTCTGGGTGACAAAAGATGAGCTGCTGGAATACTTCCCTGAGCAAGCTGAATTTCTAAATAAGATGATCATCAGCTGATGTTGGTTTATATTCAAACTTTAGGCTTGTTAGGATACCTGAAATAGTTTTTATTATATATTGATGTGAAAATCATTTCCCCTACCAGTGTAATGGGTTTTGACTACGGGGCGATTTTATGTCCTGATAGTAAGAAGATCTGACTGCAAGTTGCCCGTGAGTCATTCATCAGGTTTTGTAGAATTTTCAAGATAGGATACTAAAATTGAAAAGGCCTTCTGCCTCCCTATTCCCCTTGTTCCTCTTTCTGAGAAGCTATGTTCAGAACTTGAAATTATTCATGCATGATTTCATCTCCTGGCATGAAATAAATTGTATGTTTTAGCCTTAACTATATGTGAGCTTTAGTCCGGTTATTTCATAGCTGCACTGGGCATAGAGAATGTTCTGATTAACAAGATGATTATATGAATTTTAACAGTTGAAATATCCAACCCTCACACTGTGTACAAGGAAGAGTTACTCTTTCCCCAGGTATTTATCTCTGTTGTCTGCTATGTGCTGGGCTAGTGAAAGCCCTGCCGAGTCTTAAGGTTACAAAGCAAAGAATTGGATTAAGTTAGAATGATCTGAAAGAGGTTCCAAATTCAATTCTTGTGCGAAATACCTATATTTCTATACTCTGTATTTAGTTCTCATTTGTGTGTTCAATTTTATCATATCTTTTTATGAAATAGTTCAAACCAACATAGCTTATCAAAGCCGAGGGAATAAATCAAGTTACCAGAACAGTTCATTAAAGTAAACTTTTTTAAAAATATAGAAGGTAATTGACGCTGGATTTTTAAAAAGTCTAGTCCATCACTCAATTTGGTTCAGACTATGAAGGATGCTATGTCAGACCTCTTAAAGAAAATAGAATCACGTATGGTGCTTCCGCAACAACTAAAATTGCTATCGCTATTGCCGATAGGGATGATCAAGTATGTAACCTCTTTTTCGGGGGTAATCATCTCTCTGATATTTTTACTAAATTTGTATGTATCCTTGTGCTTTTGGTTTTAGGTACTTGGTGGATCTCTCCTGCATAGAGGTTCTGTGTGATTTTCTTGATGCATGCCCTAGTCAAGTACTTATCACCAACTGTCTAAAAGGATGTGAGAAAATTTTGGAGGTTGTGGAAAAAGATGCTCCGCATAATAATTATGCTTGCCGGATTGAAAAGATATCAAAAGCCTACGGGTTAATAGTAACAGTAACAATAGTATGGTAAAGTGCAAGGTTGTTGATTTTTTGCTGAAATTGGATAAGTATCGTTGAGAGATGAATATGTTCGTTTTCGAGAGAAGGACATTATTGGTGTCCTTGAGGAGACTGTGGTTTTTGCAGAATCACATGTTTGAGTCTTATTTACATATGAAATTCTACGCACAGTTCAGTGTGCAATTCAATTAGTTATCTTAGTTTGCTGTTGAGAATATGAGAGAAGCAATTGCTTTATCAAAATCCAATCCAAGAGCATGTTCAAGGGTTCTTTAGTACTTAGAAGTAGACCAAGGTACATTTAAGTAAAAAAAAATATTACCGGAGTGTATTACACTGGCTAGCTCATGATCCGCTTCCCGTTAGACTCAGTAAACCTCAAAAAGTAGCCTAAAAATTAAAGAATTTACTTATGTCCATTTTACATGCATTTGTGTAGGAAAAGTAATACTATCAACTGTTAAGAATACAATTGTGACTCAACTATATTAGATGTGCAAATAAAGTATATCGGAAGTTGATAACATAGGGCAAAATATGTAGCCTTGGTCTAAAGTAGACAGTGTTCGTCATCATGTTAAAAGGATCTTTGAGCTGGTTTCTTCCAACAAATTAGAATCGAAGTACACTTAACACAACTGTTTTACCTATCTTATCTACTTCATGAGGTGCTTTCTACAGTTTTGAACCCCACCAATTTTACTAGTAGTTCTGAGTGCTAATCCTGAGTTTGCTGAGGGCAGAATAGCGTAACAACACTAAAACAAAATAAGATATTATGACTATGAAACTTAGGCGACAAAAATACGATGAAGAGGATCAAATGTATTTGCACAGCGGGAGAAGAGGTAGTCTTTCAACTTATCGAATCTCGAAAAGTATGCTTATAAGAAATAAGCTTATGCCACTCGCATTGCCCAGATTGATAAAAGAGGCTTGGATTGGAAATTCTTGTGCAAATATTAAAGTTGAATCGAAACTTAATCTTTTCATTTCTGCTTGTTCTCCCCTTTTCGATTCCCAACGAACATCGTGAGACCTATCATTTGGCTTATCCAAGGCTTAAAAGCTTGACATAGCATAATCAACAATAAGAACACACAATTTATCATGACCAACTCCTAAACAGTAGCCATTGAAAATTACCAAGTTCGAAAAAATAAAAAGACAGCTTGCTACTTTGGAAAATTGTGTATAGGGAGTTTGATTTTTCGTTAAACTCCTGAAGTCATAAGAAATAAGAATTAGTGCGGAAGGAATGACACTATTAGTCAGATAAGTTGAGGTTAATCAAGTGTCAGAAGCTAGAGAATGACACAGGCAACCAAAACATCAGAAAAGAGGCTTTGGATTTTATTTTATGAGTATATTTTACATGAAGAAAGTCAGGTGGTGAACAAAGGGCAAATTGTTTTGACCAATTTGTGTATGGGAAATTCTGCTTCTTAGTGATGAATTTGAAGGGACCAATTCTCAACCATTTTCTGAACATGTTACTCTTGGGCTGGCTATTACTATTAGAAACGGAAAACTGTTGAATTTACTGTCTCAACAGCTGGAAATTTTACATGACTGTTGAAGTTCAAAATCTGCTCAAAGCAAGAAAATTGTTGAGATAAATAAGCCTGCAACTGTTAGCAGAATCTTATCTTTCTGTTGCTATTTGATAAGATATAGCTGTTAGGGATAATCTGATTTTTCTGCTTTTCTTTAGAGTTTTCAATTATAGATTCTTGTATAAATATGGCTTTGATTATTGAATAAAATATCAACAACACTATATCCATATCTAATTTATTCCTTTGCTTATATCTTGCTTTTAAATTCCAACATATTGGTATCAGAGCCTGCCATCTTGTGGGACTTGTGAGTAGAGAATGAACCAAATACCAATTCTTCCACCCAAAACACATCACAGTACATTCTTTAAACTGTTATCTTAAGCAGTTTATAGAAAATGTATTCTGACTCGAGCTTCTTAACTCCACCGGTCTTCAATGGTGAGAATTATCAAGCTTGGGCAATTAGAATGATAGTTCATCTTGAAGCACCGGATCTATAGGAAGCAGTAGAAGAGGACTACGAAGTAACTCCTCTTGGAAATAATCCAACAATTAATCAGATAAAAATTCACAAGGAGAAAAAGACAAGGAAAGCCAAAGCCAAATCATGTCTTTTCTCTGCAGTATCACCTTCAATTCTTACCAGAATTATGCAATTGCAGTCTGCAGCAGCAATCTAGGAGTATCTCAAAGAAGAATACAAAGGAAATGAAAGAGTGCAGAATATACAAGTGATGAATCTAATTCGGTCTAATTAAATGAAGAAAATGAAAGAATCAGAAACTGCAAAGGCAAAAAGAAGAACAAGAAGCAAAGGCAAAGCAATAACAATAACAATCAGGGAGGAGCTCATCCCTGCCCTCATTGCAAAAAGACAAATCATCCTCAACAAAAATGTTGGTGGAGACCAGATGTCAAGTGCAAAAAATGTGGTCAATTAGGCCCTGTTGAGTTGAGAGGTTATGCAAGTCTTAACCACAACCTGAGGAAGCCAAGGCCACTGCGAATCAACATTCAGAAGAACAACTATTTGTAGCAACTTGTTTTGCTAGCAACAACAGTTCTGAAAGATGATTAATTGATAGCGGATGCACAAATCATATGACCAATGATCAAGAGCTCTTTCGAGAGCTAGATCGCTATGTTATTGGAAAAGTCGGGATTGGAAATGGAGAATTACTCGATACGAAAAGCAAAAGAACCGTCGCAATTGAAAGTCTTTAGGTTTGAAACTTATATCTGATGTTCTTTTTGTTCCCGATCTTGATTGAAACCTCTTAAGTGTTGGGCACCTACTTGAAAATGGTTTCAAGTTGTTGTTTGAAGATAAAGCGTGTCTGATCAAGGATGCTGATAACAAAGAGTTGTTCAAGGTCAAGACGAGAGGCAAAAACTTTTCCTTGAATCTTCTAGAGGAGGAACAAGCCGCAGTTGTCCAGTTAGCCAATAACTCAAAACTATGGCACAAAAGACTTGGACATTTCCATCCTGATGCAATACTTTTCATGAAAGAAAATCACCTAGCCGAAGGTCTTCCTAGCATTGAGAAAAATCTACCTGCTTGTGAAGTTTGCCAGTATGGAAAACAAACTACTGTTCCTTTTCAGAAGTCATCTTAGAGGGAAAAACAGAAGCTGCAACTTATTCTCACAGATGTAGGTGGACCTCAAAAAATACCGTCTTTGAAAGGCAGTAAGTATTACGTTGCCTTTACTGATGATTGCACCAGATATTGTTGGATTTATTTTATAAATTTTAAATCTGAGGTTGCTGGTATATTTTGAAAATATAAGGCTTTGGTGAAAAATCAGAGTGGCTGCAAAATTTAGATGGTAAGAACAGATAATGGAACTGAGTAGACTTCCGAAAAGTTTAACAAGTTTTGTGCTGAAGCAGGAATTGAGCAACAGCTAACGACACCATACACTCCTCAACAAAATGGAGTAGTGGAGAGGAAAAATAGGACCTTAATGGAATTGACAAGGTGTTTACTCCATGAAAAAGGGTTACCTAAGCAATTTTGGGCAGAAGCTGCAAATACTACAGTATTTTTGGTAAATAGATTGCCAACCAAAGCTTTACAGAAGAAGACTCCCTTTGAGGCTTGGTTTGGTTACAATCCTATGCTAACAAATCTTAAAGTTGGTTGTCTTTGTTTCTCTTATGTACCTCAGGTGAAAGAGATAAGCTAGATAAAAAGGCGGAACCTGGATTTTGTAGGATACAGCAGTATCTCAAAAGCTTACAGGATGTATCAACCTCAAAATGACAAAGTTGTTGTTAGCAGGGATGTCAAGTTCTTGGAGAATGATACCTGGAACTGGAAAGATGGTGAAAAACAGAAAAATCTAGAGTTTCTAGATGAAGATGTTGATGATGTACTTGTCCGAGGCATAAGACCACTTTCTGATATATATCAAAGGTGTAATGTTGCTATTTTAGAGCCTGCAAGATTTCCCGAAGCTGCTAAAAATGAAAAATGGAGGATTGCAATGCAGGAGGAGCTGAAAATGATAGAAAAAAACAACACATGGGAGCTAGTTGATAGACCATCACACAAGAAAGCTATTGGAGTCAAGTGGGTTTACAGAACCAAGCTCAAACCTGATGGTTCCGTAAACAAATACAAGGCCAGGCTAGTTGTGAAAGGGTATGCACAAATGTTTGGAGTGGATTTTTCAGAAACTTTCACTCCTGTTGCTCGTTTGAATACAGTGAGAATGCTACTAGCTTTATCAGCTCAACATGGATGGAAGATTCACCAACTTGATGTGAAATCAACTTTCCTTAATGGTCACCTTGAAGAAGAAATCTTTGTAGAACAACCTGAAGGTTTTTCTGTGAAAGGCGAAGAAGACAAGGTCTATCTACTAAAGAAGGCGTTATATGATTTAAAACAAGCTCCTAGAGCTTGGTATCGTAGGATTGATGCTCATCTTCTCAGTTTAGGATTTCAGAAAAGTTTGAGCGAGTCCACACTGTATATCCGGAAGGAAGAAACAAATTTAATTATTATCTCTCTATATGTTGATGATTTATTAGTTACAGGTAGCAGTTCAGACTTAATCACTCAGTTTAAGACTGAAATGAAGGAGGTCTTTGAGATGACAGACCTTGGTGAGATGTTCTACTTCCTTGGGATGGAAGTTCAGCAGAAACAAAATGAGATCTTTATATGCCAGCAGAGATATGCCAAAGAAAATCTGATAAAGTTCAAAATGGAGGATTGCAAGCCTACGACAACTCCTATGAATCAAAAGGAGAAGCTTTGCAAAGAAGATGGAGCTGAAAGAGTTGATGAAGGACTTTACAGGTGCTTGATAGGTTGCCTGATCTACTTGACTGCAACGAGGCTAGATATTGTTCATTCTGTGAGTTTACTTTCGAGGTATGTGAACTGTGCCAGTGAAATACATTTTCAAGCAGCTAAACGTGTTATTAGATTTGTCAAAGGTACTGTTAATTTTGGCATCATATGCAGAAGAGCCTTAAGACTTTCAGTTTCATGGATATTCTGACAGCGATTGGGCGGGCTGCTTAGATGATATGAGAAGCACTTCAGGTTATTGTTTCAGGTTTGGTTCTGGTGCATTCTCTTGGTGTTCAAAAAAGCAAGATGTAGTTGCTCAATCTACAACTGAAGCAGAGTATGTTGCAGCTGCATCAGCTATAAATCAAGCTCTTTGGATTAGGAAACTGCTGGCAGATTTGTACATGGAGAAAAAGAAAAGCACTGAAATCTTTGTTGATAATCAAGATGCAATTTCTATTGCAAATAATCCTGTGTTCCATGGGAAGACAAAACATTTCAAGATCAAGCTTTATTTCGGAAGAGAAGTGCAGAAGAATGGAGAGGTAGTTTTGGTATATTTTTTAGATCGCTGATATTTTAACTAAGGCTCTACCTAGATCCAGATATGAATTTCTTAGAGAAAAACTTGGTGTTGCTGCTCTTGAGTCAAGGAGGAGTGTTGAATTTACAGCCTTAACAGCTGGAAATTTTAAATCTGCTCAAAGCAAGGAAGTTGAGATAAATAAGCCTGCAATTGTTAGCAGGATCTTATCTTTCTGTTGCTATTTGATAGGATATAGTTGTTAGAGATAATCTGATTTTTCTACGTCTCTTTATAGTTTTCAGTTATAAATTTTTGTATAAATATGACTTTGATTATTGAATAAAATATCAACAGCACTATATCCATATCTCCTTTATTTCTTTGCTTATATCTTGCTTTTAAATTCCAATAGAAACACTAGAAGCATAAATCAACTCAGTAGTACCTCAGCTATGTGCTCCAGCTCAATACTACTATTGCCTGTCATTTTCGATCTTCCAACAGATCTAACTGCAAGCATATTTTCATTATTCCATCCAGAGTTCTTGAGACAGAAGGATGTCCAATAAAGATTGTGAAATCAGTGCAGCCAAGAAACTGAAAAACAGCCCAATGTCCATCAACTTTTTATGTAAAAAACACGCAGCAATCACAAGAAATGAGTATCAAATACACTGTAATCTTGCATTGGGCTAGATTGTTTACATCACACTCCTTGAGTTGTGGCCTTTAATAGACCTTGCGTGAACGCAGGATGCCTTGTGCATTTTGGGCTGCCCTTTTAGTAATATTGCCACGGTTGCAACTAATTAGGATTACTGAAAAAACTACTAGAAGTTCAACAAAGTGAGAACTTTAGTTCAGGTGCGGTAGTTTTGTCTCCCAGGACAATGAACAAGATACAAATGTACAGAATATAATTATTCTTGATACACTACTGACTTAAGAGGCAGATAAAAAATTTGTATCTCTTTGAACGCTTACGTCTGTGGTTATGCAACAGCAAAAGTAGCTCAATAACTAAGTAATGGTGATAATCTTTGCCAATCAATATATCTCTATATAAAGGAGGTGATGTGGCATCTTTATAGTGTAGGAATTCTCTTTATCTTTTTTCTCATTGTTTGGACTTTTTCCTTCAATTTTTCCATTTGTCGGATCTTTAAAAATCTACATTTACTACTCACGCCACTCCATTGGGGCTATGAGTTTTGAAGTTCATAACCTCCAATTTTTTATTAGTACATTATAAATAACTTTGGTCATGTGTGTTTCATGCTGGACAAGTTTTGAATGTTTTTACCTCCGTTACCTTCCGGGAGGTACATTTAGCCTCATTTGTTTGTACTTAATGAAGGTTTGAATCTTAATTATTCAGATCTCAGATATTAAGTGTGTTTATTAAGTATGAATCTTAATTATTCAGATCTTAATCATTAAGTGTGTTTATTTTTTTTACTTCATAATCACTTAATGGGTTTGAATAGGTCTGTATGATTTAGATCCATAACAGAGACTTAAATTCATTAAGATGCTATCATCCATATTCATTATTACACCATCGCCTACCATTGTCAACCACGTACCACTATGCCACCCACCACCATCATACTCAACCACCACCATGTCACTCACCACCACCATACTCAACCACCATCACCGTCCTCCATCATAGCCGCCATCATTGTCGACTACCACCACCCACCATCTCTATCACTCCCACCATCATCATTCTCAACGACAACCAACACTCATCCACCTCAACTACCACAACTAATCACCACATCATCATCAACAACCATAGCTGGCTTTGCCCATCACTACCACCACCCACCACCATCTTCCTCAATCACAACTACTACCACCACCATCCACCATTATTAACTATCACCACCATCCTCAATCATAATAGATACCACTACCAATCACTACTAGCTACTACTAAACTACCACCATCAACCAAATCTACCACCAACCACTGCTTTTAGTCGGCATTCACAAGCACTACCGTCAGTGGCGGACCCAGAATTTTGTGCAAGCGGGTTCAATTTTAAAAGTATATAACTTTAGTCGTAAAATAATAGTTGTCAAGTGGGTTCAAATAAATATTTATACAAAATTTACACACCTTTAATCCTAATTTATACATATACACAGTATTATTTTTTGGTGAAGCGGGTTCAGTTGAACCCGCTAGCCACCACTTGGGTCCGCCACTGACTACCGTTAATCATCACCACCAGCAACTGTCACACCCCTTAAAGTGACGAATGTGAGTAGGGATTATTTTATTTACAGAGTCGCCACTTGGAATTAATTTTCCGGTGTTCCAAGTCACCATTTATTTGAATCCCTAGTCAAAGGAAGATTTAACTCTTTTATTATTGGTCTGCAAAAAGCAAAGTCCGGGTAAGNTGTTTCATTTGGTTTTCATGTTTTGCCTATGTCCGCTTTTATTGTTGATGGTTTCATTAATCTCAAACTAGGACGAGTATCCCCGACCCTAGCTTACACTAACCAAGACGAGTATCCCCGACCTTAGCTCGTGTGTCGCACCTATAAGTAGAGCCTACTCGAAGTTAATTAAATTCAACTTTTATTTATTTTGAAAGAAATGAAACAAGATATGCCCTCACGACTTTACCATATATTTTTTTTACTTCTTTATTCCGAAGCGAGTATTCCCGACATCGGTTAAAAGAAAGTAATTATTTTCTTTTTGTTTTAAAATAAAATATTTATAGATAAATGATTTTATTGAATTTATTTAATGGCTAAAAAAAGTTGACCAATATTTGAAGAAATAATAATTTTTCGCTTCATGTTTGAAACTCGACTGGACTATTACCATTGTTATCCTAAAAAAAAAAATTTTACTAACTTAAACAAAAGGAAACTACGTTATGAATTTAATCAAAGAAAAGCACCTTTTTTTTTTTTTTTATATTTGTGGATTGATGGTTCATTTTTTAACTTAAGAAAATTATTTACAAATTCAAAATGAGTAATGTATAGCTAATTGAAACAACTTGACAATGAGAATTTACTAACTTAAACAAAATTACTACGTTATGGAATTAATCAAAGAAAATCATTTTTGTTTATATTTGTAGATTTATGGTTCATTTTTCTAACTTGAGAAAATTATTCACAAATTCAAAATGAGCGATGTATGGCTAATTGGAACAACTTTGCGACAATCATGATTACTAATTTAAAAGATGAGGTTAGTGCGGAAAATTATTAACTTACATTGTTTAAAACTAAAAAAAAATAATTTGGACTTGTGGGGTTATTAAAATGAGGCAGCAACCCACCATTGGGCTTATGGAGTCAATGGGCTCATGTCCAACCCCAATTGCTCATCACATTGATGTCCACATTAAAATCATTTTTTAATTAAAGAAACTCACATGCTAAATTATTATCTATGCTCTTTCATCTCCTTAATCAACTTAATTCTCAAGGACTAACATAATATTTCTACTCATTTACACCAACATGGCACTAATCAGACTACAAACTCATTAGTAACGTAAACACTTTAGCATTTGAATCCACTTTCATAATTACAAATCGCAACTAATTATAAAAAACTACAAAAAGAAAATGGTAATACTGTAATGCTAAATAGAAGAACCATATTATAATATTGTGTTGACTGTAATTTAAAGCATCAGAACATTTTGAAGCTAAAAGTCTTTCCTAAATAATTATACATGAACCTTAAAAGTAACTCACATAAAAGATCCAAAACTAAACAAATATGGTTAAAAATGAGGTCTTTATCTTTTCCTTAAACTAAACTTAACAAAATGCAATTTCAATCATATATATAAAGAAGAAAACGATAATTGAACTAATTTCTAACATATTTACATAATGATAACAGTAATATAACATTCATCTTGAAACAAAATCAAATCTAACATGTTCCATCAACCAAACCGGGATCAAATCCTTCTTATTATCATCAAGAATCTACAATATAAGAATTTGAAAGTTACCTGGTTTGCAAAATGATAAAATACAGCAGTGCAGCAAAAGAAATTCAGCAGCAAATACAGTGGAAACAACAACAACTCAAGTGTTAAGACAACCCAGAAAACTCAACAAAGATGCTTGAAACTAGTAGCTATCAACTTCACACATTGCCTAATGGATATTTCTATTTTTTGTGAGAGTTTTTGCACTCAAATAGTACTGACCAAGATCTGAAATTTTAGCTTGCTGTATATATATATTAGGCTGCTGATTTTACTCTCAAAGTTTGTGTTTTTAGTGTGTAAAAAGTTCAGCCATTGTGTAGTAGATTGTGTCTTTTAGTGTGGAAAGACCTCCTCTTTATATAGGAGAAAAAAGGACTTTGGGACAGATTTTGTTTGGCCAAAAATCTGTCCAAAACCAGATTTTTGTTCAATGAACAGTCTCCTCACCAAATATGGACAGAATTTTGGGGTATTGTACTCCAAAACAGTCCCAAATGGTATAAGCAACCAAACAAAGGTCCTACACTCAAGTACCTTCTACTATCCTCACAAACCAACACCAAACTAAACTATTGCCCCAAACTAGAAAGTGCAAAATCAGATAACTGGACTTGAACCATTAAACTAACAAAGAAACTAATGACTATAAACAAACAAAACATGTGGTTAAGGCCTTAAACTAATTAGCTTAAAATATAGACAAATTAGAGATAATAAACATGAAATTGGAACTTAACAAATAAGGCAACGTAGAATACATGTTGATAATGAAACAACTATCGAGTTGACTGAAACACGAAATCAAACATGAGACTAAACACGAAGTAACTATTACTAACAGATTTGAACTAAAGCAAAATACCAAAATTAATCACAAAACCAGAATATCAGTGAACTTCGCCAATTACAAATAGCTAATCGGATTTCAAAAGTGATCAACAAAACCGATTGACTAAACAAAATGTAATGGCAAAGTAAACGACTAACTAATACATGATTCGAAAGTATTAAATAACGACTAATATTGATGATCGAAGCTAAACACGAACTAACAATCACGGATTAACAAACAAATGAAAACAGAAAATTACACTAAGACCTAAACTTAATAAATAAAAACTATATATAAAAAATACAAAAAAAAAACAGAAATTACGAGAAAGGAAGGGGAAAAGATTGAGGTGCGAGCTTATACCAAACTTCGGGACGTTCGACGTTGAATCGACAACGAGGCGATGTCGAGGATGCCAAGTGGTGGTTGTCCGACCTTGAAACGGGTGTTTCTTTCTTGCACACGCCGAAACCAATGAATACTAGCATTTTGCTAGAGAGAAACATGCATTTTTGGTCGGGAATAGACTGAAAATTAAGGGCCCGTGATGGTCTTGGGTGGTCGTGGCAGAGGCGGCGGCAGCGGCGGCGGCGGCGTGGTCGCCGGAATTCCATCGTNAAAAAAAAAAAAAAAAAAAAAAAAAAAAAAAAAAAAAAAAAAAAAGCCTAGGATTTCGGTTTTTCTTAGATCTATGGAGATTGGTGAAGTTGTGGAGGATATGAGGCTTGGATTCATGGAGAGGAGGTTGAAAGGAAGATATGGTGAAAAAATGGGGGAGTTTGGGCCACTGATTTGGCCTAAATTTTGGCTTAATTTCTTTAAAATTCAAGTAGCATAATCCCTACCCCATTTATCAAACCATATAAACAACTCTTAAAACCTAAACCTATACATACACAAATAAGAATAAAACACACACACACAAACACACATGTATATATATAGGGAAAAAATTAGTCATTTACAGTTTCCCCTCTTTGCTCGAGAACATGAAGAGTTTTCGTGCAAAGAAAAATGAATGCCATAGCTAATTTTTTCTCACATATCACTCCAATGAAGCATTTTGAAAAAGGTGACCGAACCTTGCTTCTGAGGTTGCCTACATATCCTTGGCTATAAAGGAATCAGGTCAGTGTAGTTCTGGGAAAAGTTTGGTAGCTGGGACTACCAGACACTGGAGTTAAGGCTGTTGTTGTTGTTGTTGTTACTGTTACTTGCTGCTTACATCAAAAAAAAAAAAGAAAAAAAAGAAGAGAACTACATATTGCTACAAGCTAAGAGTTACAAAATTCCTATCTATGTGTCTCCTGGAGTCAAATCTTGATTCTTGACCTGCTCGCTTGTGTTGACCTTAGATTGGATCTTGATGCCCTTTGTAGAAAAGATTATTGCTCAATATCAATTGCTTGCTTTCTGGATCAAAATTTGAGAAGATGATTCTTGAGAAGCTGGGTTGCTGACACATTGTCAATGCTAACACCAACCCTCTTGTGGTAGAAAGAATTCCTTCTTCCGATGAGACACTGAAACCGCAGGCTTTTAACCGTCACATGTGCTCTACGGCGGGGCCTGAAAAGCCATTAAAGACGAACAAAACGAATAAAATTTTTCTGCCCCAGTTTGAACTAGGAAAATTTTGTGAGTTATCAGAGAAGGTTATAAACTGTCTAATTTATTGAAAAGCACATAGAAACAGTAGAATAAACTAGATAAAAGAGATAAAATTTTGTTACGAGGGATTGTGTACCCTACGTTACCAAGAGGATGGGCAACCAGGGGTTGGCACCCTGTATTACTGAAAGGAAATGTAACCAGGGGTTGGAACCCTGTACTACTGGAAAGAAAACGTAACCAGGGGTTGGCACCCTGTATTACTGGAGA
>ML383557.1:0-47792 GCA_005239525.1 Nicotiana knightiana | reverse complement strand
AAAAAAAAAAAAAAAAAATTCGGTATTTCGGTATTTACCGAAATACCGAAATACCAAAAATCCAATACCGTGTACCGAACCGAAATACCGAAATACCGAAATTTCTGTACCGAATTAGACCGAAATACCGAAATACCGAAAACCGAAATACCGAATTAATTCGGTTCGGTTCGGAATTCGGTTTTCCGGATTTTATGCCCACCCCTATCCAATTTTGGTTATTCCCTTGCGATCACCATTGTTGATTTGGAGCATTGCCGTTGTCCTTGGTAGTTGTTGGCATACAAAACTTCCTCGCTTTGGTAATCATATGAATCATCTTGGTTGTAGTGACTTCCACGTTATTCATATTGATCTTGATTACCTTGCACTTGCTGACTATGTTGTCTCCTCTTGTTGACCATTAAATTCACTCTTTTCATTGCATTTACTTGCTTTGTTCCTTGAACTTGCTAAAGTTGGGCTTTTGCTAGCTAATTCATAGTAGTTGTCAACTCAGCTATGGCTTGTCCGTAGTCTTGAAGTTCCTTGTGAAGATTGATTACATTCGGGTCATCTTGAGAAACATTTTCCTGACTCTGCCAAGCTGAAGAAGTGTCATCCATTTCATCAAGTATGTCACAAGCATCGACATAAGGCATCTTCATAAAATTTCCCCCAGCTAGCTGATTTACCATGCATTGGTTGGTAGTGTTGATACCCCTGTAAAAAGTATGTTGAATCATTGCTTCAGTCAAGTCATTGTTGGGAATTCCTTTACCATAGTTCTATATCTCTTCCAGATTTCATGAAGAGGTTCATTAGGTTACTTTTTGAAGGCCAAGATCTCATCCCTTAATGCTGTCATATGACCCGGTGAGAAAAACTTAGCTATAAACTTGTCAGCCAATTCATCCCACGTGGTGATGCAATGGTTGGAGAGCCTCTCGATCCAGTACAAATATTTTCCTCTAAGTGAAAAAGGGACCAATCTCAGTCTCTATGCATCCTCCGACATGTTTGTTTGTTTGCTTCCCCAACAGGTATCTACAAAACCTTTAGATGTTTCTATGCATTCTGCTGGGGAGCGCTAGTGAAGAACCCTCTTTGCTCCAANCACCCCGGATCCGGGGTGAGACAATAGCACCGGCGCAACCTTCATTGGGAAGCACTCGATGTGCTGCACTTGGAGAAGGTGGGGGAAGGTCTGGAATGTTGTCATTGGCCTGGCGGCCTCTTCTTTGATCTTGAGGTACTAGATGCACCTCATCATCAACATTATCATCTACCTCCTCCCCCGGGAGAACATTGCCGAGAGGATCAACCATTTTGTACCTAAAACGATTAACACACAAAAGTAAGTAAAATAGAAGGAAAGAAAAACAAGACACACAATTTGTCAGATAAACATCCAAAACCGTTTAACTCCCCGGCAACGACGCCAAAAAGTGATTGGTTCCAACCTTACACGACTATAAAGTAGCAAGGAGAGGTCGATGCAGTTTTAGCCGATAGGTTGAGATCGATATCCACAGGGAGTTAATATTGGTTGGGAGTTGGATTTCTACCTAATCTAGCTGTGCGTGTTGTTTCTAATTGAACTTCTAACCATGGTTGTGATTGTTTCTATTCTAATTTTAATGCTATTGATTGCTAACAAAAATCTAAGTACAATGTTTTTGTGAGAGTTTTTGAAATGATAAAAAGCACTAGGGAAGTGACTTCTGCTTATGCGAGTATCTAATGGAGTCGAGAGTCTAAGACTGACTTGTTATGATTGGGGTCGTGATATAACCTTCACACATAAATACTCACTCTATACCTCTCGGTAGTTTGAGTTACATTGCCCGATTTGGCTTTCTCAACCCCCAATGGGTGTTCAAGCAATGCAAGTGAAATTGGCTCAAGTCGGGTATTACTATATCTAGGTTTAACCCTTTAATTGGGACTATCAATCTCTTGAATTCACCTCAATTCCTTGTTAACCTATTTTTCCTAGACTTGGACCCTCTTTCTCAAGAAGAGCCTAAGTAAATAAGACACGAATCAGTGTTTGCAACCACCAATTCTACAGTTAAAGCATGAAATAAGGTAGATATCACTAACCCATAAACAATTACGCCCTAAATTAAAGACCCATTAAATACCCACACTAGGGTTTCGCGGACCGCGTAAATTCATTCGCGTACGCGTTAGTTTCAATCGCGACCGCGTATTTTTTTTCGCGGACCGTGTTCCTCAGTTAAACTTGACCTGTAGGGTCTCTGAACCTCAAGTTGCACTCTCAGTGGAATATCCTTCGCGTACGCGTTAGACCAATACGCGGCCGCATAATTTGAACGCGGCCAGCGGTAATGTTTGTACTTAAATGCAGCTTCTCTGAACCTCAATATCGCGGGCCGCGTAATAGTACCCGCCTCAGCGGTGAACCCAATGCGGTCATGCTTTTCCATCGCGGTTAGCGATCCAATTCTAGCCTTTGGTTTGTGCAAGTTTGACTCCTTCATGAGCTTATTTTGGCTTCTTTGCCTCATTTTGGTAAAACCCTGCAAGCAAGCACATTAAGTTAGTTTTTGGGAATACCTTTACGCATTTTTTACCCAAAACCTAAGCAAAAGAGAGCAAATAGTAGCTAAAATCCCTAGTTATCAATTCCCCCAAACTTAAGCTTTTGCTTTTCCTCAAGCAAACAAGGTAATTCCCGCCTCCACAAGAAAAATAAAGGAAAATTCAGTTGTCCTAAGGTGACCTCATCAAGCATCAATTGGGACTAAAAATTACCCCTAACACAAATGTATTATCAACAATATCATGCTATGACCTTTTGAGTTCCTTAGTTATAGAGTGACACAAGAGCATCAAGAGTTGACTCAATTCATCAAGGAAGCTCTCTCTCTCACGTAAGTCATTATGGATCCCATACTTCTCCTCCTCTACTCTCCATGATCTAATCTCACCTTATAGAATACGACACTCGAAACATGGATTGTAAAGAAGTGCGCTCATTGCTCTCAAAAGAATGCCACAAGTCCGGCTCTAAGTACCATAAGCTTTCCCCTCATGTAAATCACCACTAATGTAAGCTCACTCAACTTGAAATCATATAGGGCTTTAGGGGATGCACTGAAGGATTTTTGGATCAAGGTAGGACATAACGAGCTATGATAGGTTCATCTTTTCTTAAGCACTCCATTTTCTCATTTCGGCTCATATTTTTTTTGACTCTTTGAGTCGTATTATTCTTACTTAGGGGAACTAGAGAGACACATCGTCACTCTTTCTTACTCATGATGATCATTTTCTCCTTTTCTCAACCTTCCATTCCTTTCAACATTTTTTTTTTGAATCCCTTCAAACTTTTCTTTCTTTTTATCTGTTCTCCATGCCTCTATTTCTCATCAATTCTTGTTGTTCTTTGAACCTTTTATCACTTGAGGATCCTCGTCTCCCCCAAACTTATGATTTTTTTTGCCTATTGTTCAACATGAATGCTAAGAAAATATTGGGTGCCAAGAGAAGGTCGTTATAAAACGGATAAATGCTTGTAATGTGGTTATTGAATGAAAAAGGCTTAGGATCAAAGGGGTTGACTATGAATATCATATTGGTAGACTATGGAAGTTTTCAAAGTTCAAAATGGGACTAAGGAGAGCCTATAATCACTTCTCAAGTCGAGCTACACTTAGAATTTCGCCTAGACAAATATTCAGGGCAAGTTCTAGACTTGTTGGAAAAGGACTTGGACTTGCAGTTCAATATATCACCTCTTAAGCTACCGGATTATTAAAGAGAATAGAGTTGAGGGCCCACATCAACCCTAGCTATGATTGAAGATCACATATGGCTCACGGAAACCACTCGATGAAAGTTTTAGTCAATTCAAGAGTCTAAAGGTCACAACTAGAGCTAATCTTGTCAACAAACTTGTCTCTATCCATGAGGTTGAAGGTAAATGTGTTAGTGCCAAGTAAAGCCTAATTGAGCCACTTTTATTCATTACTGCTATATATCAAAGCAAAAAGAAAAACAGATGCAATCCCTTAAGAAAGTTTTCACGCCATCCATCGTTGGGAAGAGCCACCCGGTTCACACAAATTCCACCTTTGGAAAGAACCGTGACATTAAGAAAATCAAAGGCTTATTGATCGCGCAAAAGTATAAAAAGAAGCTACAAACTCAAGGAAAATTACTAAAGGACATAAGAAGCTAAGCTATAAAGAAGTTATAAAGTAAAGTGCGGAAAGTAAAATGAATATGTACAATAGGGGATGGAAATGAATATACACAAAATGGGGATGGATATATTCATGGAATGGTAAAATTTTATACATATTAAAAGTGCAAAATAATGAAAATGAAAATACGATAAGTAAAAATAAATAAAAATAGTATCAGAGTTATTACAAACCAATCATCAAAATCAACCAATCCAAATAAGACCACCCCCTCCCCCCCCCCCCCCCCCCCCCCCCCCCCTAAATAGAAATTAGCATTTTCCTCAATGTTAAAAGCAAAATTAGAATAGGGGAGGGATAGAGAGTAAAGAAAACTCCCTATGAGCTCTTTGTATGCATGGGGTCACTGATGGGGTCCTGTGGCTGTGTAGATTCATCACCTCCCTCAGCATCTTCCAACTCAATCTCCAAGTCCTCAGTCTGGGGTATCACCACTCTCCTCACCGGCTCTCTGTCAGCCTCCTGCTCTGGTACCTGTGCTGTTTGTGCTGCAGGGGCAGTCTCTCCCATAAGGAGATCCAGAGGAATGTCACCGGCGGAAGTATGTTTCTCCACCTCCTTCTTAAAAGTCTCTTGAATCTTCTTCACCTTCTTCGTTTATTTACCCAGCTCCTTGATCACCTTCTCATGAGTACCCAGAGACTCCAGAATCTTTTTTTGGTTGTCAAGGATAGTCTTCACCACTAATGGAGGCATTTGGAGCTGTGTTGGAACTGTCTGAGCTGAGACTGCACTGGATAAGGCAGATAACTTTGAAGTAGATACCTACATCCAGTTGTTGATGTTGGCCAAAATATGATTAACCCTCAGTGCAGTCTGAGGGTAAGATGATGAAGAAGGCACAAAAGGTGGGATAGAGGTAGATGGCCCTGAAGGTGGATGTGGCATGGCAGCAGATGATACCTCGACTGTGGAAGGTTCGAACCTAGTGGCCACTACCCTTGGCTCTTTAGACTGGCCAACGGAGGTAGGGGCTTTGCCTTCGGACTTGGGGTTGTTTGGACCCTGAAGGCTGTACCAGGAGAAGGGCATTTTTGGCTTCACTTTTGTTTCAAAATCCCCCTCTTCTACATCCGGGTCCTCTAAGTACATGGTGAGGAAGTTTGGGCGAGGGTATGATCTCTCATCCTTCCCGATAGCTCTGGTAATGACTCCGGAAATAATGTTCCCCACATTTATCGAGAACCCTTCCATGATAGAAGCCACAATAATCGCCCTAGAGACTGGGATATCACTGTCATGCTGAGAGGGGTCTATCCGGCTGCATACGAAGGTGGACCACCCTTTTGCTTCAAAGTTCAGGGTGTTCCTTAAAATTATAACTCCAGGTGTAAGTCAAGCTGGAGTAGTCCCAAGAATGGCTATCACTGATGCAATCCATGGACGTGATAACTCATCCAATGTCATCTTCTCCACATAGGGGTATTCATCCATATCATCGAACCCAACATACTCATTCAACGACTTGCCATCAAATTTAATCTTCCGGTTCCGTACTTTGGTCAAATATGTGCCCTTTTTGATGTGGGCGACATTAGCATAAAATTCCTTGACCAAGTACTTGTTGGACTCCGGTAGCTTGCTACTGAAGAACTTCCACCTCATCCTTTCATTGAATTTCCTCTTGACATTGGGATTGTGGGATAGAAGATCTCGCTCTATGAAATGCCTCTCAAGTGTGAGTGACCTTTGAGGCCACCATTCCCGGAACTTGTGGTAGGCTTTATCACTGATGAATATGTCTTGCCACACAACCGGGTTCCTTGATCTCGCCAAACCCCCAATCCAGGTCTCACCACCTCTCCCATCATCCGGTATATCCTCGTCATTATCAACATTATGGAGCCGCTGTGAAGGCCGGAGTTGTAGCAGTTGGGGCAGGTAGTGTTGGAGTATCGCTACCTCCTTCTGAGCCCTCAGACGACCCAGACAAGGAGGTATATTCATAGACGAGATGGAAAGGTTGGGATTGTGCCTCTTGTTGGGTTTGGGCAGCTTCCCCCTCAGAAATCTCCCGTGAGGGGACATATTCACTGGTCTCTGAAGTGTCGGCAGTGGGTCTCCGAAGGGTTTGTTTCTTCCAATGACTCTTGGAGGAGCTAAGGATGCAGTCTGTTTTCCTCTCCCGCGGCCCCGGAGGATTCTCCCCTCCCTTGTTGTTTTTCTGAACCACCACGAGATCTAACCATTATCTGCATACATAGTCAGTGAAAGCTCATTATTAATGTTGTTCAATGAATTATCAAAGGAAATCAAATGAATGATCCTAATATTTGACAAAGCAAGGGTCCGCTGACAACGAAAAATGGGTCGCGGCCGCGGAATGGCCATCGCGGTCCCTGTAAAAAGGGTCGCAGCCACGAAAGACTTGGGTTCAGACTACCCAGTCTCAGAAGTTGAGTCACCACTGACAGCGAAAAACTGGGCGCGACCACGAAACATCAAACGCTGACCGCGTAAAAACGAACGCGGTCGCAGACCCAATTAAGTAACTCTCTTAAGCTCAGCATCGCAGTCCACAAAATAATAAGCGCGACCGCGAAAAGTAAACCGCTGACTGCGTAAAAATATCTGCGGCCGCGAACAATTAACCCATCCAACACTCACAAAATCATGAATGCGGACCGCGAAATTTGTACCGTGGTTTGCGGAATTTAAAATACAGGGGTACTAACGAAAGATTTATGACCTAGGGTTTTTACTTAGCATAAAAATTAGGTAATTACCAGGTATAGTGAGCAAGCCTATCCCCCATTAGGCATTACAAACAATTACCCATTAAGGTTTAGCCTCAGTTAAGCATGATTTTTATTCTTGGCATGTATTAACCCTAATTAGAAAGAGAAAGTTAAGCTATCTAAAAAAAAAAAAGAACTAAAATTAATACAAGGATTCTAGCATACCAGTTGTGAGAACTGAAGTAGAGAACTGACTCTTGGTAAGTACGATGAGAATGAAGATTAAAGAGTAGAAGATGAACAGTGATGTATTGCTTTGAGAAGTGAGAGTTCGAAAAGTGTAAAAGGATATGGGCCCGTCTATTTATACCTAAAGCAAAAGGACCCACCAACTTACCTGAGCGCGGTCCGCGGAATTTCACCACGGTCCGCGCTTTTACCTTTTTGAAGAGATGTTGTTGGAACAACTCCGCTGAGAGCGGAAAAATGGGCGCGGCCGCCAACGAGCACCGCTGATCGCGAAATAATGACCGCGGACGTGGATGCAACTTCAGAGAGTTACCATTTTGGACTTTTAAAGTCCGCGTCCGCTGCACAATTACGCCCCCGGGAAAAAGCTTTCGCTGATCGCGAAATTTTGAGCGCGGTCAGCGTAATTCCCATCCTTCGCCAAATTTTTCCAGCAATAGTCCTGCACTGCACAAATAATTCCTACACAAATATCACAACCAATTAGTTCAAATAGAGCCTTATCTAAGAAGAAAATAAAAAAGAAAGAAAAAACACTTGGGTTGCCTCCCATGAAGCACCTGATTTAACGTCGCGACACGACGCAGGTTACCTTCATCATTGGAACTTGATCAAGGCCACCACGTGGCTATCATCAAACTTGCCCAAGTAATGCTTCACTCGATGCCCATTAACCCGTAAGATTTCACCATTTTTATTCTTCAAGTCAAGAGCACCAAAATGCGTTACATGCACTACTTCAAAGGGGCCACTCCATTTGGACTTAAGCTTTTCTAGAAACAGACGTAACCGGGAGTTGAAGATAAGGACCAAATTACCCTCCTTGAATTCCTTGTTTCCGACATATTTGTCGTGCAAGTATTTCGTCTTCTCCTTGTACAATGATGAGCTTGCATAGGCATGAAATCAGAACTCATCTAGCTCATTGAGTTGTTCCACCTGAAGACTTGCTGCAACATCCCACTCAAGATTTAACCTCTTCAAGGCCCACATGGCTTTATGTTCTAGCTCAACCGGTAAATGGCACGCTTTTCGAAACACCAACCGGTATGGAGACATACCGACTGGAGTCTTAAATGCAGTCTTATAAGCCCACAACGCATCATCGAGCCTCCTTGACCAATCTGTTCTATTTGCATTCACAGTTTTTGATAATATGCTTTTGATTTCCCTTTGAGACCTCCACTTGTCCACTAGCTTGGGGGTGATAAGGAGTTGACACCTTGTGATTGACACCATACTTTGAAAGAAAAGTGTCAAATGCCCTATTGGATAAATGAGACCCCCCATCACTGATGATTGCTCGAGGAGTACCAAAACGTGTGAAGATGTTTTTCTTGAGGAATGCCACCACACTCTGGGCCTCGTTGTTGGGCAAAGCCACGGCTTCCACCCACTTGGAAACATAATCAACCACCACCAGAATGCAAGTTTTGCCACACAAACTCACAAAAGGCCTCATGAAGTCTATGCCCCACACGTCAAAAATGTCAACTTCAAGAATATTGGTGAGGGGAATTTCATCTTTCTTTGATATTCCCCCAGTTCTGTGACATTCATCATATCTCTTGACAAGCTCACTTGCATCCCTATACAGGGTTGGCCAGTAAAAACCACATCTAAGAGTCTTGGAAGCAGTTCTCGCCCCACCGTAGGGCGAGGAATGACAAGCATCAAGTATACTCATTTGCTCCTCCTCTGGGACACATCTACGAATCACCCCGTCATTGTAAATCTTGAACAAATAGGTTTCATCCCAATAGTAATCCAAACTGTCCCGTTTGAGTTTCTTCCTTTGGCTAGAAGAGATCTCACCCGGAACAATGCCGGTAACAAGGAAATTAGCAACATCCGCGAACCAAGGCATACCATTCAAAGAAACGGAGAGGAGTTGCTCATCCGGGAACACATCATTAATTTCAAGACCATCTTTGGGCCTCCCTTCCTTTTCTAAACTGGACAAATGATCCGCTACCTGATTTTCACTTCCTTTTATATCAATGATCTCGAGGTCAAACTCTTGAAGCAACAAAACCCATCTCATCAATCTAGCTTTCGAGTCCTTTTTGGTCATCAAGTAACGGAGTGCCGCGTGATCGGTGTGAACAATCACTTTGGCACCCATGAGATAAGGCTGAAACTTTTCCATGGCGAACACAATTGCTAACAACTCTTTCTACGTCACCGTATAATTGACATGGGCATCATTCATTGTTTTGCTTGAATAATACACCGGGTGAAATATCTTGTTTACCCTTTGCCCCAAAACCGCTCCTACCGCAACGTCACTTGCATCGCACATGAGCTCAAAGAGAGAGCTCCAATTGGGTGCGATAATGATTGGAGTGGTTGTCAGTTTATACTTTAGAAGCTCAAAAGCCTTCATGCACTCTTCATTGAACACAAACTTTGTATCCTTTTCAAGTAGCTTGCACAAGGGATTCACCACTCTGGAAAAGTATTTGATGAACCTTCGGTAGAACCCCGCGTGCCCAAGAAATATCCTAACTCCATTGACGGAAGTAGGAGGAGGTAGCTTTGAAATCACTTATATCTTCGCCTTGTCCACTTCGATTCCGTTCTTTGAGATATTATGGCCGAGAACAATGCCTCCTCGACCATAAAGTGGCATTTTTCCCAATTAAGCACAAGATTTGCCTCTTCATATCGGGATAGAACCTTGTCAAGATTTTCCAAGCATTATTCAAATGATTCCCCAACAACACTGAAATCATCCATAAAGACTTCGAGGAAGTCCTCCACCATGTCCGTAAATATAGCCATCATGCACCGCTGAAAGGTAGCGGGTGCATTACACAATCCAAACGGCATCCGTGAGAATGCAAATGTTCCATACGGGCATGTGAAGGTAGTTTTCTCTTGGTCTTCCGGGGCTATGAAAATCTGGTTGTACCCTGAGTACCAATCGAAAAAGCAATAGTAGGCACGCCCGGCAAGTCTGTCTAACATTTGATCAAGAAAGGGCAATGGAAAATGATTTTTGCGGGTCACTTTGTTCAACTTTCGGTAGTCCATACATACCCTCCATCCGGTCACGGTCCTAGTAGGGATCAACTCATTTTTCTCATTTGTCACAACAGTCATACCCCTTTTTTCGGCACACATTGCACCGGTGAGGTCCATACACTATCCGAAATAGGATACACCACCCCTGTATCAAGCCATTTGGTAATTTCTTTCTTGACGACCTCTTGTATAGCCTCGTTCAACCTCCTTTGATGTTCCATGAAAGGTTTTGCATCATCCTCAAGTATAATTTTATGCATGCAGAAGGCGGGGCTTATGCCCCGAATGTCAGCTAAGGTCCATCCAATTACCTTTTTTCTTCTTCGAAGCACCTCAAGAGTGGAGTTTACATGCACTTTGGTTAAGCAAGCAGAAAAAATAATAGGTAATGTAGAAGATGGGCCTAAGAATTCATACCTGAGGTGAGGGGGTAGAGGCTTCAACTCCAATATTGGTGGCTCCTCAATTGAGGGCTTTGTCGGTGGAGTCTTCTGGTTTTCCAAGTCCAAGGAGAGTTTACGGGGCCCATAAGAGTAGGATCCCATTCCTTGTAAGGCGTTTGCACATTCAACCAAGCTATCCTTTTCATCATCCTCATAGTTCAACAACACAACTTCCATAGGATCTTCCACATTGATCATGGAACTTGTTTCATCAACTATCACCTCAGTCACAAGATCCACAAAAGAGCAAACTTCATTACTATTTGGATGCCTCATCGATTTGCACATGTGGAATACAACCTTTTCATAGCCTACCCGGAAGGTGAGTCCCCTGCTTCCACATCAACCAAAGCCTTCCCTGTTTCTAGGAATGGCCTTCCCAATATTATAGGCACCTCATAGTCGACTTCGCATTCGAGAATCACAAAATCAGCAGGCAAAGTAAACTTGTCGACCCGGAAAAGAACATCATCAATAATACCAAGCGGCCTTTTCATTGTTCTATCCGCCATTTGAAATCTCATTGAAGTAGCTATCGGTTGACCAATACCCAAAGTCTTGAATACGGAGTAAGGCATCAAATTTATACTTGCTCCCAAATCACACAAGGCCTTTGCAAAATCCGCACTCCCAATGGTACAAGGAATTGTAAATGCGCCGGGATCTTCAAGCTTTGGAGCCATCGAGTGCATAATTGCACTAACTTGATGAGTCATTTTGACGGTCTCACAATCCATATATCTCTTTTTAGTTACTAAGTCTTTCATAAACTTGGCGTATCCCGGCAGTTGCTCAAGAGCTTCTACCAAGGGCACATTGATTGTCAAGCTTTTCATCATCTCAATAAACTTCTTGAATTGATTTTTATTCTTTTGCTTTGCAAGTCTTTGAGGATAAAGAGGAGGAGGCCTTGGCAAAGGATCCTTGGCTTTTGACACTATCGTTTTCGGTATGTCTATCATATGTTCCCTAGATGGGTTCACGTCATTTTGAGTCTCCTCCTCGTTGTCATGAATATAGATCCTCACTTTATCATTAAAATTCTCTTCACTCACTTGCTCATCAACTATTGGATCATCATCATTTTGCAACACACCATCATCACTCACAACTTTCTTTTGATTGGAGGTATTTGCTTCACCACCTCGACCGCTCCTTGTGGTCACCGGCATGGCATTGCTTATATTGTTCCCACCCTTCGGGGTTACTACCATGTCACTTGGTAGATCCCCCTTAGGGAGAGTGTTCAATGCTTGAGAGATTTGACCCACTTGTACTTCAAGGTTGCAGATGGAAGTAGTGTGGGAGACAATTTGAGCATCAGAATCAACATTCCTTTCCATCATTTATTTGAACATATTCTCTATCCGCCCCATTTCATTATTTGAAGAACTTTGCCCTTAAGATTTATATGGAGGTGGATTGTTGGGTTGTTGATACATCGGGGGCCATTGAAAGCCCGACCCCCGATTTCCATTACCTCCCCAATTGTTGTTGTTATTGCCACCCCAATTCTGGTTGTTGTTCCCCCAATTGTTTGAGTTGTTATTGTTATTATTGTTCCAATTTCCTTGGCCTTGGTTGCAACAATTTTGGTTATTCCCTTGCGATCTCCATTGTTTATTTGGAGCATTGCTTAGTTGTCCTTGGTAGTTGTTGGCATACAAAACTTCCTCGCTTTAGTCATCATACAAATCATCTTGGTCATAGTCACTTCCACTTTGTTCATATTGATCTTGATTACCTTGCACTTGTTGACTAAGTTGTATCCTCTTGTTGACCATTAAATTCACTCCTTCCATTGTATTTACTTGCTTTGTTCCTTGAACTTGCTGAAGTTGGGCTTTTGCTAGCTGATTCATAGTAGTTGTAAACTCAGTTATGGCTTGTCTGTGGCCTTGAATTTCCTTGTGAAGACTGATTACATTCGGATCACCTTGAGAAAAATTTTCCCGACTCTGCCAAGCTGAAGAAGTGTCAGCCATTTCATCAAGTATGTCACGAGCATCGACATAAGGCATCTTCATAAAATTTCCCCCAGCTAGCTGATTTACCATGCATTGGTTGGTAGTGTTAATACCCCTGTAAAAAGTCTGCTGATCATTGCTTCAGTCAAGTCAATGTTGGGGCATTCCTTTACCATAGTTCTATATCTTTTCAAGATTTCATGAAGAGGTTCATTAGTTTCCTATTTGAAGGCCAAGATCTCATCCCTCAATGATGCCATATGACCCGATGAGAAAAACTTGGCTATAAACTTGTCAACCAATTCATCCCACGTGGTGATAAAATGGTTGGGGAGCCTCTCGAGCCAGTCCAAAGCTTTCCCTCTAAGTGAAAAAGGGAACAATCTCAGTCTCTATGCATCCTCCGACACGTTTATCTGTTTGCTTCCCCAACAGGTATCTACAAAACCCTTTAAATGTTTATATGCATTCTGATGGGGAACGCCAGTGAAGAACCCTCTTTTCTCCAATAAGGTCAACATAACATTTGTAATCTGGAAATTTCCCGCCCAGATCCCGGGTGGGAAAATTGCACCGGCTAACCTTCATTGGAAAACACCCGATGTGCTGCCCTTGGAGAAGGTGGGGGAGGGTCTGGAATATTATCATTGGACTAACAGCCTCTTCTTTGATCTTAAGGTACTAGATGCACCTCATCATCAACATTATCATCTACCTCCTCCTCGGGAAAACATTGTTGAGAGGATCATCCATTTTGTATCTAAAACGATTAACACACAAAAGTTAGTAAAATAGAAGGAAAGAAAAACAAGACACACAATTAGTTAGATAGACAACCAAAACCGTTTAACTCCCCGGCAACAACGCCAAAAAGTGATCGGTTCCAACCCTACACCACTATAAAGTGGCGAGGAGAGGTCGATGCAGTTTTAGCCGATAGGTCGGGATTGATATCCACAGGGAGTTAATATTGGTTGGGAGTTGGATTTCTACCTAGTCTAGTTGTGCGTGTTGTTTCTAATTGCACTTCTAACCATGGTTGTGATTGTTTCTATTCTAATTTTAATGCTATTGATTGGTAACAAAAATCTAAGTACAATATTTTTGTGAGAGTTTTTGAAATGATAAAAAGCACTAGGGAAGTGACTTCCGCCTAGGCAAGTATCTAATGGAGTCGAAAGTCTAAGACTGACTTGTTATGATTGGAGTCGTGATATAACCTTCACACATAAATACTCACTCTATACCTCTCGGTAGTTTGAGTTACATTGCCCGATTTGGCTTTCTCAACCCCAAATGGGTGTTCAAGCAATGCAAGTGAAATTGACTCAAGTCGGGTATTACTATATCTAGGTTTAACCCTTTAATTGGGACTATCAACCTCTTGAATTCACCTCAATTCCTTGTTAGCCTATTTTTTCTAGACTTGGGCCCTCTTTCTCAAGAAGAGCCTAAGTAAAAAGGCACGAATCAGTGTTTGTAACCATCAATTCTACAGTTAAAGCATGAAATAAGGTAGATATCACTAACCCATAAATAATTAAGCCCTAAAATTAAAGACCCATTAAATACCCACACTAGGATTGGGTCACAACCCTAGCTATGGGATCTAGCTACTCATAATAATGGTAGAAATCAAAGAGGGAGATGTAATATAAGCCATAAAATTCAAATACAAGAAGAAAATCTAAAGATAGAAGCTAACACTACTCTAAAATTACTCAAAATGGTGAAGTACGACTGTTCACGTGTTTCGTGATAGAAAACTTGACCTAAAAATGTCAAAAAGATCTATTTATACACAGCTAAAATTTTTGGACAAAAATGCCCCTACAAAGGTTTCTCTGACCGCATAATAATAGGCGCGTCCGCGCTTGGACTTTTGCGGCCGTGCAATAACGAGCGCGGTCCGCGTTTCATCAAATCTGGGCTTGGGTTGGACTAGGTTTCGCGGACCGCGTAAATTCATTTGCGTCTGCGTTAGCTTCAATCGCGGCCGCATATTTTTTGTTCGCGGACCGCATTCCTCAGTTAAACTCGACCTGCAGGGTCTCTGAACCTCATGCTGCGCTCTCAGCGGAACATCCTTCGCGTCCACGTTAGACAAATACGCGGCCGCGTAATTTGAACGCGGCCAGCGGCAATGTTTGTACTTAAATGCAGCTTCTCTGAACCTCAATATCGCGGGCTGCATTAATAATATTCGCCTCAGCGGTGAACCCAACGCGGCCGCATTTTTTCATCGCGGTCATCGGTCCGATTCCAGCCTTTGGTTTGTGCAAGTTTGACTCATTCATGAGATTATTTTGGCTTCTTTGCCTCATTTTGACCAAACCCTGCAAGCAAGCACATTAAGTTAGTTTTCGGGAAATTTTTGACCCAAAAACCTAAGCAAAAGAGAGCAAATAGTAGGCTAAAATCCCCAGTTATCTGTCACCTGCTTGAGCTTTGCGAGACGACCCTCAGCAGATTCAAGACCCTTTGGCTTGAAACGAATCCTCGCCTTCTCAGTAAAATGGTCCCATCCAATTAATTATTTGTTCCGAAACAACCATCGATACCACCCTAGTGCCTCTCCATCGAGATAAAAGGTGCAATCGTAAGTTTTTGTGAATCTTCAATCTCATAAAAATCAAAGTAACGCTCTGCTTGGAATACCCAAGCATCCGGATTCTCGCCGTGACTAAATTCCACTAGAGCTGGTTTGTGACGGAAAGTGGGTGCCGCCAGTGTGTTATCCTGTCGTGCGACTGCCATTGTTGGATCACACGCTTGTTTACCCACCACTTCCAGTAACACACCACATATTTCAGCTAGTTCCTTGGAAAAGGAATATGTCGCTTTCCTTGCAGACTCATCTACTAGAGCGTTAAGTTGTTTTTGGTCCCCTATCAAAAAGACCTCTGGATGAAAGCACCAATGGGACAATCAAGTAACAACCAACCAACCAAATAACTATATTGATTTAGTGAAGTACTGAATTGAACTACAAACAACTGAATATGCAAAGGAGCAGAAACACTGAAAGATAGTAGAGAGGAGAAAAGCAGAGGAATGGACAAAAATACAATGCAACACTAGCCTAAAACTGTTATGCCCAACATAATGACTTATAACAGATTCCTTATGCTCCAAATGTCGCATAGCACGCACTTCCGCAACCCATTCTGTTAGCCTGTCCCCACTAAAAAATCAATTAATCTTCTAGATGGCATTTTCACATGAGTACTCTTTCTAGGCTGAGTAGGATTATTCTTATCCGCCGTGTCATCCCTGTTGTCGTCTATGTGCTATTATCATTCATAACAATATATGTCTTAGGACCCATTTGACAATATTTTTTTTTACTTTCTCCGGAATCAGTGTTTGACCATGAAAATTTTAAATTTTTTACTTGGAGTTAAATTTCAGAATTTTTCAAAAATTTGAGAAACCCCAAATAGTTGTTTTTCAAATATTCACTTTAAATCACTCAAAAAAAATTAAAAACAACTCGCAATTATATTTATATCCAAATATAACTCTAATTTTCAAATATCATTTTTACTTGATTTTTTTTTTAATTATACCTTTTTTCGGAGTTTCACAATTCTTATGTCCAACGCCCACTTAGTAATATATTATAGTTTTCCTTTGGACAAAAAGAAATCACTTTTAGTTGACAAAGCGATAGTGGTGGATGGTCAATCAAAGAAATTTCAGAATATGATATGATCTGCATTCAATCATGAAACACTATGTTTTAGTTAAATCACACTCCAAATGCAAAAGTTGCAGCAGCTATGGGTTATATTAAGAACTTGAGGGGAAGATGTTCGCCACAAATTAAAAACTCTCAAACAAAACAACGTAAAAATTGCTTCGTTGCCCCATTTAATTTATACTTATATTTTTAAAATTATTTGACCTATATCTTAATTTTTACAGTTTCATACGCCTCCTTATTCTTGCTACCTCTGTGCTCCTTTCTGTTCTACTCTTTATTCTACTCTTCAATTTTTGTAATTTATAGTATATTTTACTGCTGGTTTGCTCATAGTGACTGCCATTTTTGTTGAAACAACGTTTTAGAACTTTTATTCATCTATTTATAATTCATTGTCTGTATTTATTATATTTGCAATGAATTCAGATTGATCCAGGAATAGAATATCAAACAGCAAGCTGATTGCGGTTTTATTGATGCAATTCTTACACTAAACTTTGAAAGTTGAACTATTATGGCACTCTCGATTTTAATTTTTTATTTACAAAGATGGTCTATCTTGTGTTTCTTCCAATGCCGATTAGGATGTTCTTTTTCTCCAGTGATTTCTGTTAATGAGGCGTTTAATTAGTTTGTCAGCAAATAGAGAATAAAACTTCAGCTAAAACATGCTGAAGTACAGTAAATGAGAACAAAACTTTAGCTAGTATAATGCTTAAGTTCAGCAATTATAAACAACTTCAGGCCCGCCTAATAGAATGCTGAAGTTTGCGTGATTGCCTTTGCTACTTCAGGCCCGTATACCCGAAATTTACGCGAAAAGTAGGTACTCTTGCAATTTTTTTACAAAATAAATATAAATTAAAACGTGACCTAAAAAACGGATATAAATGCAAATCAGAACATAGGCCAAGATCGCCAGGTCGGTTCGCCCGTTTTTGCTCAAATATCTTTAAGGTCAGGTCTTTTAAGTTCATCTCTTCATAAAGTTGAGTCAACTTCTTATTTAAATAATCAATTATTACCCCTTTAATAATATTTATTTTAAGTATAAAAACTGTTATCTTTTAATGCTTTACCTGAATATTTAAAATTCTTAATTAATTAATCCCAGTTCCGACAGGAACAAGTTTCATGCGTGTTTGGAGGGGTGCTTCCCACCTTTTCCTAATTTAAAATCTTACATTATAACCTTAAAGAGTTAATACTAGATAATTCATTTATAGATATCCTAAATCCTAATTCAGGTGACGACAATAATTAATTCGAGAATCAGCTAAATTGTATTAGGATGGTGCATAATTTGGTAAATACGAAATTGTCGTATCGAAATTAAAAATTTTTGGTCTTTGGTATCGGTATTTTAGTATTCGGTATGATATTCGGTTTCAGTTTAAAAAAAAATTGGTATTAATGAAATATCGAAATATCGATACCGTACCGAAATATACATTATATTACATGAAACACATATTATCAATTATAACATAAATATAAAAATTCTAAATTTTTATTTTCCTTCGTTCTCTAAGTTCATCAATTAACTCTAAATATGTAGCAAGACATTTCTCATGATCAAATTTATTCATTATGCACAATTTTCTCTCTATGGGTTGATATTTGCTGGTTTGAATAAAACTTTTGTCAACAAATATTTTTTAGTTTTGTACTTTTGAGTATTTTAATTTAGAATATTACGGTCTATGACTCTATGCAATAATAATTAGTATTCAAATTGAATAAATTGAATTTACTGGCTAAATAAACCAAAATAAAAAAAATAAAAATCGAATCATTCCAAATTTAATTAGGTGCAATATAGGTATAGGATTTTAAGATACCAAATACCAAAAATAGCTTACGGAACAAAACAATCTAAGTTGTATTCCGCTTCAACCCGGTTTATAATATTAGCCAAACACCCTCTTAAACCCTCAAAACCTCGACCCAAAAGGCGCATAGTTCTGGTAATAGCTATCCATTCGAAGCAGGAAATGCAGGTAACAATGGCGTCAAACGCCTCCATTCTCACCCGCAGTTCTCTTTTGTCGTTACGGTTCGTGGATTTCCCCCTAAAATCCACTCCACAACTCCACGCTCAGACCCGAAGTCGATTTGGAGGGTCCTCTTCTCCTATTTCTTCTTCTGACAAATACTGTGGTACCCAACTCGGTGCCTCAACTCATGGGCTGAAAAGTTTGCATCTTTCTGATATTGGGCCTAGACGGTTCGGTTCTTTTAAGAATTTTCAGATGTCCGCGGTTTCAGGCGGTGGAGGTAGTGGTTATGGAGGCTCTGGTGATGGAAAATCCGGTGGTGGTGACGGTGGAAGTAACAGTGGTGGTGGTGGTGGTGATGGTGGGAGTAACTGGTCATTACTTGCCTGGTAATTTTGTTTTAGATTAATTATTTGGAACAAATATCTATTGCTTGTTTATGTTTCAAAAGTCATGTCCAGTCAAACAAGTTAGCCAAATGCTTGTAAGCATGTTAAGTACTATTAGCATTTTTTATGCTATGGGTTGTTTGAAGGATATTTTACTGCTTATCACAGATAAAATTGAAAAAGTGATAAATCATTAATAGTTTGAAAAAAAGCATGAATATTACATATCAAGCTATCAATGCCAGCACATATGGTACCTGCTTGACTTCTTTATTCAGTGGTTATGTCTCTCTCACCATTTCTATTGCTTTTAATATATACTCCATAACAACAACAATCATGCCTCAGTTCCAAACAAAATGGGGTCGCGTAAATGAATGTTTGCCTATTGTGAACTTGCTCATATAAAGGAGGGGGATTGTGGTAGGCTGGCAGCCAACATAAAATCAACCAATTTATGCTGAATCCTAATAATAAAGAATATTATATACTCTAGCTTTTTTTACAAAAAAAAGAAAGGAATTATATACACACAGTCACACACACACACCCAGTACTATAAAGCTTCATTTTTCTTGTAAGTCGTATCTCGACAATGTTGTTAACTGTGTTTGTGTGTTTGTGTACATACACATACCATACTGTAAAGCTTCATTTTTCTTGTAAGTCGTATCTCGACAATGTTGTTAACTGTATCATCTCGGCCCGAGAATTATTGTTACTTCTGCTGTAGGTACTTATCTCTTCTTGAGAAGTATCCAGTATGGACAAAAGCAGTTACATCTGCACTTTTGACACTTTTTGGAGATCTAATCTGTCAGGTAAAACTCACTAAAAATGAAATTCAAGCTTCAAGAATCAATAGAGACTGTTGAGGATGAACTCTTTTTCCATAATGTGCTTGTCTATGCTAGTGCATGTGTTGTCTATTAATGCTACTGTTACAACATTTCGCAAATCAGAGATCCCGGGTTGTTTGACTTAGTAATGGTATTAATTCTGATACTTGATGAAGTAAGCTTATAATGAACTCTATTTCCTTTAATCATCAAATATATCCTTTGGTACGTGGTTTTGGATTAACGATGTCAAATGTTTATTCTACTTTATGCTTAGCATCATCATAACTTGTCATGTGTAGTTATGGTATTCCTACTACGGTAAGGATTTTGGTGTCGGAGATGGTAATTCCTAAGTTGATGCTAATCAGATATTTTCTGGATTGAAAGAACGGAAGAGAAAGAAGCGGTGGAAGGGTGCAAGCGTAGAACTTTCTTTTTCAAAATGATTTTAGAGAGAGAAAGGAAAGGAGAAGGAGATAAAAGGACGGATAGGATCATGAAGGAAACGTCAAGTTTTCTTGTCCAAATGTGTATAGATCTTTTGGATAGAGAGAAAGGGAGGAAAGGAGCGGGATGGCCGCAGTTTTTTTTTGAATTGATTATAGAGAGAGAAAGTAAGGAAAAAGGATGCATTGGGTCATGAACAAAACACCAAGTTCCCTTTCTATACAAATGTGGAGAAGGGAAACCTCCATTGATGAAGTTTTGTAATGTCATAAAAGACAGTAGGCATTATGAACCATATGATCATTATATTAATTTTATTCGGTGTCTAATCACAGTCCTTCCTTCCTTTCTCTCCATCAATTTGAAAAACAAATTCCTTCTTTTCACTTCCCTTCTTACTGTGCAAAGCGTCAGCAACTCAGTATACCTGCTTGCAATCATTGGCCACTGCTTTAAATTAGTGATACCATCTTTTGCTTCCTTGGAATATATTCTCTTCGCCATGCTTTCAAGCTATTTTTCTATTTCCTTCACCTTTTAATTGCTGGCTATGTGTCACAGCTGTGGATTGACCAAGTAGCATCTGTGGATGTAAAGAGGACGTTTATATTCACATTATTGGGGCTGGTCTTGGTGGGTCCATCTTTGCACTTTTGGTAATATCTTCACAGCCCTTTATTATTTCCTCCCTATACAGCTCTGAATATGCTTGTACAGCTTGTGTTTTGGTCTGTGTATCTCAACCTTCTACCGAAACTGGTGTTGTTATTATGTCATTTACTGCATACTGATTGCCTAATCTGCTGGACACCTGTCTTTCTAACCCAGTACTTAAACTGGGAATACAAAAATAGAAGATGCTCCTTATTTGTATGTCCCTTTTTATCTTCCTATAATGATTTTTATGCGTTTGCTATATCAATTCACTGGACAATATGTAAAGTAATTTCATCCGATTTTCATCAGTAGGTTTAAATGATACTAACTGCAGGTCTATCACTGTATTTTATGATGGAAATTGTTGAGGGTGGTTCTAGATCTTCAATTTTGTTTCTCATGATCAATTTTAATTTTACGTGCAATCTCAAAAGCTGATTTCTGTTCGTCGTTAATGAGCTTGACTTCTAAAACTTCTGTAGGATTATTTACTATTTTTTGAATATAGAAGAATTAACGTAAATAGCTGCCCACCCAACCGCTTAAACTAAAAATAGCCGGCGGATGTATATTATATGTATTATCCATGTATAATATGTTTATAACCATGTATCATCAGTGTATAATGTATGAATACTGGGGTAGGAAAAGTAAACAATGAATCCGGCCGACTATTTATGTAATGATCCTAAAAATTATGTGTCTACCAGATATGGGTGCATAACTTGTTTGTTTGGTGAATGCCCTGGGGTAGAATGTTCCTAATGGCATTATAGAATAGCTCCTCATGTTCTGACTCTGATATATATAGGTACCTCTACTTGAGTAGATTGGTCACAACTCCAGGGGCCTCTGGTGCTGTCATGCGCCTTGTACTAGATCAGGTTTTCCTTCTTTTTCATTTAGTGATAATGTCTTATTTACTGGAGTAATTACTGCCTTCTGAGGGATATCGCTATTGAATTTGAGCTGCTTTGATACAGTTCCTCTTTGCTCCAATTTTTGTTGGGGTTTTCTTATCCTCTTTGGTAACACTTGAGGGAAGGTCATCACAAGTGATTCCAAAGCTTCAACAGGTATTCTAAATGGTCTTCATTTCATACTTCTTACTCGAATGGACCCTTGGATAGATGCATACCGATAATTACTTTCCTGAACTTTGATTCACATTTTTCTTTTAATAAAGGAGTGGTTCTCATCTGTCCTTGCAAATTGGCAACTCTGGATACCTTTTCAATTTATCAACTTCCGGTTTGTACCTCAGCAATTTCAGGTTAGTGAAACAGTCAATTTCATCCTTTTTGGTTATGAGCATGGCTTCCTGTCAACCTCTAGTAGTTTGGAGACATGTCTTCAAAAAATTGATCCATTGTTGTGAATTAGCAAAAATGCCCAATCATTCATGTAAATAATTAGCAAAATAACTAAACATGAAGCCGGATTAGCAGTTCAAACTCTACTTGAAGTGTTTTGGGGTGTGCAGGCTCTGCTAGACCACAGATATGGAGATTCAGTTGGTTGTTTTAGCAATAAAGAACTCGACACCTGAACCTTTTTTTCGATCACTCTTGATTATTGCGATACATTCACATATGCATATAAGTTGTAGTCGTGCTTTTACAGCCTTTAATTCTCTAATTGGAACCAAATGTCTGTTTGCAATTACTAGTATTTACGTGTAGTTTATTTCTTGTGTTCAGATTCATTTACATGTTTGTATACTGCTGTAACCAACCGGACTGTTCTATCCTCTCTCCTGTTGTTGCAGGTCCTTGCTGCTAACTTCATCGCTTTAGTGTGGAATGTGATACTGTCATATAAAGCCCACAAAGAAGTTATTGTAAAATAGGTATCCTAGGTCAGTTTCAGTTCTGACTTTTTGTACAATGGATAATTATTTGCTTATCAGAGAAAGTTTTTGTTAGAAGCATCAGAAGAAGTAAATTACATTTGTCAGATGTACATATTGCCTGAGATTGGAACACGCGGTATGGTTGGTTTTTTAGTCAATATAATTTGGTACGCGAGTGTATAAGAGAAGAAACACCCGAGGTGCTTCCCCTCCCTGGAGAAGAATGTGTTGCAATTGTTATGTGCCCCGGGGCCTTCTCCAACTCCATGTAATAGTGACTGTTCTTTCACTTCTTTGGATTAGTAGAGGTATGCACAAATTGCTTTAGAAACAGGAAGGGGAAATAAATCTAGTACAACTCATTTTATGTTGTTAGAATGGTTGTTTCTTTTAAAGGAGAATAAAGCTGAAGAAATTAAGGATTGGAGGCAACATATCACACAAGAGGATTTTCTACTTGTGCTTCAGTACACACTCTGTTGATTCAAGTTAACAATGAGAAACCTTATTGTTTTTTATCACAATGAGAAACTTATAAAGCCAAACGGGAAAAAAAAACCAAACCTGATAGTAGAGAGTATACTACGGAAAATAAAGGGGCTTTTACATCTATACTTGCTTTTTTGGTCATGTTTTAACTTATACCCGCTTTGTAAAATTTTTTGCAAGCTTACCCACTTTTCGCATAAACTTCAGGCATACGGGTCTGAAGTAACAAAGGCAATCAGACAAAATTCAGCATTTTAGGCTTTTTTAAAAACTTCAGAAGAAGTGCTAAAGTTATTTAGTTCATTTGTAAAAACTTCAGCATTAAATAAGCTGAAGTTTTGTCCTGGATTAATTAGTTTTGTCATAAAATTTTTTCAAAAACTTCAGCAGAAGATGCTGAAGTTATTTAGTTCATTTGTAAAAACTTCAGCATTAAATAAGCTGAAGTTTTGTCCTGGATTAATTAGTTTTGTCATAAAGCTTTTTCAAAAACTTCAGCAGAAGATGCTGAAGTTATTTAGTTCATTTATAAAAATTTTAGCACTAAATAAACTGAAGTTTTGTCCTGTATTAATTAGTTTTGTCATAAACTTCAGCAGAAGATGCTCAAGTTGTTTAGTTAATTTGTAAAAACTTTAGCAGTAAATAAGCTGAAGTTTTGCACATGTATCAGGAAGGCGACGCCTGAAGTTGTAAAAATTAGGGTATAGATTAAATAATTTTAAAAATATGGGTATAAATTAAATGGGGGCGGCCAAATAGGGCGCCCCGTACAATTTCTAAGAAAATAAATAAAGGGGTTTAGCCGTTTAGCCTGAGCAAAATGCATAAAATTCTAAAAGTTCGATTTGAAGGTTAATGTAATGGCACGTTTATGGGCATCTTGGTTAAGTAATTGCAATTTAAACTTTATTCCAAGTGTTTAACGTCTTTCTTACTGTATTAAATGTCTTAAAAAAAGCCACCAATATTTGGAAAAATAAAATAAAATAAAGGTTAAAGAAAAGACAATGAAAAACCAAACATTATCTAAGCCCAACCGGGCGCGACTTTTCGGTCGTTGCTATAAATAGCATAACTGCAATTAACCAACTTTTGGATTTTCAAATGTCTCAATGTTCCATCACTTCCAATGGCAAACAAGAAGAAAAAGGAACAAGACAAAGTAACACCAAAAGTGATACTCTAAGATTATTCTTTTGTTTGTTTGTTTGTGTAGATATATAATTTATTTTCGAGTTTAGAAAACTGTGAGATTTTATTAATTGTCGTGATTGGTACAGGTTGTAGAAGTAGAATTTAAAATTTCAATGTATTGCGAGGGATGTGAAAAACAAGTCGCCAAAGCCATTTCCAAAATCAAAGGTAGAGACCCTCCTCGAAAAAAAAAATTAAATTATTTTTGTATTATGAACGATTTTCATTAATTATGATACTTTGCTGTTATTTTTTTTTTTATCTTCAAACAATATTAGGGATTGACGAATTCATGACGGATATGAACAAACACAAGGTGGTAGTGAAGGGTCGAATAAATGCAGATAAAGTGTTGAAGAAACTAAGGAAGAAAACTGGAAAGAGAGTAGAAATGCTGAATAAAAAAGAAGAGAATAAGAAGAAGGGTGAAGAAAAAGGAGGAGATTTGTCATCATTAGAAGCAACTAATCCAAAACAAGCTGCAGATTCTTTGATTCTTGAATTTACTGGAGATAGTATGTTGTATACCATGTTTAGCGATGAGAATGCAAATGCATGTTCTATTATGTAAAACTATTCCTTTGGACGCGAACTAATTTTTCATCTGGGCATTATCAAGGTTATATGGTCCCTCAATTCTGCTCAAAAGGTTGTCATCACAATTAACATCACTATAGTACGGAGAAAAAAAAAGTGTAAAGTTGAAAGATTTAACAAAAAAGATGATGAAATTTTCTCTGTGTATTCTATTCCATATGAAGCTATGTATATATACAAATGTATGTGCTGAAATAAATAATTTAAAATGAAAACTGAAAGAATATTCTCTATACACTTGTCATGTTTTTATTTCCAACTCCTATAATCAACTAACTAATTTTATTCTTCTACTATGTATTCACATGTGGGGCACGTGTATAGAGCTTTCCAGGCGTCTCATTCTTGGAGCATAGTGTGCTATATCGACGACCAAGATTAAAACCAGCTGAGGGCCAAGATGCTTCCACGTGTCTCATCATTTTAAGAGACCAAACTATACACTATCTACATAAATCCGAAAACCCTAATATGCTTGTGTAAGAAAAAATAGTAATTGAAAACGAGATTGAGAAGGCTTGAGGCGTGAGAACGACTTTCCTTAAAGAGGTTAGTGCCCGTATACAGATTTGGGGAAAATACAGACAATCTTCTTCAGGATACAACAAGCCACTAATTGATACTTGCAGATTTTCTGAATCTTTTTGTAGGGAATCTCGTGTTTATTTATAGAGCAAAAGTCAGACCTTTTCCGAAAAATCACTTTATTTCATTGACAGATGTGTCTGTTTATTTGAATTTTAAATTCAAATAAAACTGATTTTCTGTTATAGAAATAATAAACAAAAATATTAATTTAATAACTGGTTCGGCCCAAGCCCCAAGTCCAAGTTCAAGAATTTAATATTAATATATATATATTTATAAACAAAGTATTTGCACATACACTTAATAGGGTGCATTCTTAAGCAAATAAATAAAATGGACAAGAACTTAAAAAGCCCATAAAGTGGCTTTAGGCCACCAATGTGGGAAAGTCCCACATTCTCCTCAAATTAACAAACTACTTCTTACAATCCCCCAATAGTTTGTAATATTTCTTATAATATTACGCATACCGAAAAGTATCTTGTTTGGATTTGAACTTTCCATTAGTGCAAACACTTTAAAGTTCTGATGAAGTTATTGGTATCTTAAAGATTTGAATCACAACTCGCTGTGCCAAAACTGAAAATATCATATACGTAATACTATTTTAGTAACTCAGAAAACCCAGCATATGATTTAGCACGTTTACGGCCCTGTGCTCATCCTGATTTCTTGAATACTTAAAAGATTAACCCTTTAAATTTTGCTTGAAGCGTCACCACTTCTGTATTCATATAGGTAAAATTAGATACAATGTCCCTGTTACTAAAAACATTTACTAATTTTATTAAGATTTAACTCAACCTCTTCGAGTAACAATTTGCACTACAAAGTTTGTTATTTTGCCCCTATTATTCTAGGCATTTAACAACTTATTGACTCCTCACATAACAATATGTAGTGCATTTGAATTAAGGCTCTGAAAGAAGATTAATGCTTAAACAACACAAAGCAACTTGTTATTACCTCATTGAACTTATTTTGTTAGAGTGTATACTAACTCAAAGTTGGTTTTCCGTTGTTTGTGTTTAATTCAATGGATTTAGCCGCATTCCTTCACAAGTTTGTTGTACTACATCTCTCGTCAATGCTTTGATAAGTGGATCGACCAAATTCTTTTCGATCTCACATACACAATAGTCCCATTTGTGACTAATTCTCTTATATAAGCATGTCTCAAGCTTATATGTCTTGATTTCCCATTATATATCTTATTATGAGCCACACACATGGTAGTTTCACTATCACAAAATACAGAAATGGCTGGCATGGGTTGTGGCCACAACTTTATATCTAATAACATGTTCCTCAACTATTCTGCTTCTTTCCCAGCAACTACTAATGCTATGAATTCAGATTCCATAGTAGAACGAGAAATACAAATTTTTTTCTTGTATGCCCAACTAATGGCACCATCTCCTAAAGTAAATATCCATCCTGAAGTGGATTTATTATCATTAACATTAGTAATCTAACTTGCATCAGAATATCCCTCTAAAACAATGGGAAAACCATTATATCAAATGCCCAAATATTTTATATATTTTAAATATCCAAGTACTCTAGTTATTGCTTTCCAATGATCATTACTTGGATTACTAGTAAACCTTGAAAGTTTACAAACAACAAATGCTATATCAGGTCTTGTACAATGCATTGCATACATCATACTACCTATTGCACTTGCATACCCTAATTGGGCTATTGCTCTTCTAGTTTTTTCCGTTAGCTTGATACTGGAGTCATAAGGAGTATTAAACTCCTTTATTCCTAAATGACTGAACTTAGCAAGGATTTTATCAATATAATGCGATTGTGATAAAGTCATTCTTTTGTTCTCTCTTTTCACCTTTATGCCTAGAATAGTATCTACTTCATTTAAGTCTTTCATCTTAAAAATGGAAGTTAGATACTTCTTGGTTTCAGTAATACCAAGCATATTTGTATCAAATATTAGTATGTCATCAATATATAGACAAATAATAACTTCGTATTCTTTTGTGAACTTGGAATAAATACATTTGTCAAAATGATTATGTGTGAATCCATTTGATAGTACAACACTATCAAACCTTTCATACCATTATTTAGGTGCTTGTTTCAAATCATAGAGAGACTTTATCAACTTACGTACTTTCTTCTCATTTCCTGGAAGAACAAAACCTTCAGGTTGTTGCATATAAATCTCTTCACTAAGGTTTCCGTTTAAAAAAGGTTGTTTTAACATCCATTTGATGCACATACAAGTTATACATAGAAGACAACGATAAAAGCACTCTAATGGATGTTATTCTTGCTATAGGAGCATAAGTATCAAAATAGTCTATGCCTTCTTTTTGAGTAAAACCTTTTGCTACTAATCTTGCTTTGAAGGTTTGGATAGAACCGTTGTATTATACTTCCTCCGAAAGACCATTTGCAACATATGGGTTTTGATCCAATTGGAAGATCAACTAAAACCCAAGTATTGTTGGACATTATTGAATCCATTTCATCATCAATAGCCTCTTTCCAGATGACAACATCTCGAGAAGCCATAGCTTCTTGAAATGTCTTCGGGTCTTCTTCAACATTTAATAAGATAGGAATTTGATTACAGACATTTTTTCTATCTCCTTCTACAATAAAGGCTAAGGACTGTGAAGAGATAAAATCAGAACCAAGACACTTTTATTTTATTATTCTTTGACTCTTTCTTGGTTCTATCAGAATATTATCACTTTTCTCTTTACTTGTAGTAGTTTCAGAACGTGACAATCTATATGCAGTAACATCACTTTCATTTGGGTCAACCACTTTCTCATTAATATTATCATGTATAAAACTATTTTCAATGAAATCAACATGAATGGATTCTATTATAACATTAGATTCTAGATCCAATAGTCTATATGCTTTTGAATTTTGTGCATATCCAACAAAAATACTTTTAATTCCTCTGGGACCTAGTTTGGTTCTTTGATGATCATGAACACTATAGAATGATATACACTCCCACACTTTAAAATAATCTAAGTTTGGTTTTCTACCATTCCAAAGTTCATATGGTGAAACACGTATACTTTTTGAAGGCACCCTATTTAGTATGTGATAAGCTGTTAAAAGTGCTTCACCCCATAAATTATGTGGTAGATGTGCATTCATTAACACAACATTAATCATATCAACTAAAGTTCTATTTTTTTCTTTCAGCCAAACTATTTTGTTGCGGTATACAAGGAGCACTTGTTCGATGTATCAAATCATTTTCTTCACAAAAATTATTAAACTCAGAGGAAAAATATTCTCCACCTCTATCACTATGAAGAATCTTAATTTTAGTACTCTTTTGATTTTCCACAACAGATTTATATTCTTTAAACTTCTGAAAGGCTTCATCTTTTGTTCTAAGCAAGTAAACATCTGTGAATCTAGAATAATCATCTATAAAAGTAATAAAATATCTTTTACCTCCTCTAGTTAATTTTTCATTTAATTCACATATATCAGAATGTACTAAGTGTAACAATTCACTAAATCTTTCAGTTTTAGGAAAATGTTTCTTAGCCATTTTTGCTTGTATACATATCTCACATTTTTTCACATGATCATGCTTGCAGGAAATATATCCATTTTTGTACATATAATTTAACGAACCAAAATTTAATGTCCTAATCTAGCATGCCATAAAGAAGAACTGGACTCAACAATATAAGCAGAAACATAGTTTATTGTATTAATACTAAGTTTGAACATGCCATCACAAGTGTAGCCCTTTCCAACGAATAAACCATTCTTAGATACTATTACATGATCAAATTCTATCACTATATTGAAGGCTCTCTTAGACAGCAAACTAGCAGACATCAAGTTCTTCTTCATGTCGGGAACATGGTACTTATTTAGCAATGGTAGCTTCTGCCCAGAAGTGAAATTGATCTCAACACTTCCTTTTCCTTCAACATCTGCAGTCATATGATTTCCCATGAGAACCTTCTCGGGTTCCTTCACTTCTGCATAAGTCTTGAACAAATTCTTCTTATAACAGACATGAACGGTGGCACCCGAATCCAACCACCAGTCTTGACTCTTAACAACAACAACAACCATGTTTACTTCTGTAACCATATTACATGGTACTACAAAAACAATTGCAACCAACCCTTGTGAAGAACTTTCAACTGTGTTTGCTTTTACTTTCTCAGACCTTCCCGAGTTTCCCAAATTTCCATGGTTAAAGTTAATTCCTACTTTCTTAAACCTGCAATCACGAATCTTGTGGCCTTTCTTTCGACAATGATGACATTTCAAAGAATTCCTCTTTTTAAATTGAGGCTTATTGGAAACTTTCAGATTTTTGTTTCCATCTCTGTTATTATTCTGACTAACATTATTAACTGTGGAACTTGAAGGTTGCATAAAAGTATCACGAATTCGTGTCTCACTTTCAATTTGAATGTGAGTTCGAAATTGTTCCACAGTCAATTTCTCAGAAGAATGCAAGATTTTCTTTCTATAGTCAATCCAAGAAGAAAGCAGTTTAGAAAGTATAGCCCCGATTTGAAGTGCATCAGGAATTTTAACTTCAAGATCACTTAGTTTTGAAACTAAGATTTGCAGTTCATGAATCTGATCCATAACGGGCTTTGTCTCAACCATTTTAAATTCGAAGTACTTTAAAGATAGACGTTTATCAATACCTCGTTTCTCATTTTCATAAGCACTTTGCAATGCCGTCTATATTTCCCTTGGAGACTTCAAATTTTGATACATATCATTGAGATGATCTGTTAGTGTATTCAGAATATGTCCCAGCACAACAGTTCATCATCTTCCCCTTTCTTCCTCGTTGCTTTCACTTCATCAGAATCCTCCGCAGTGGGTTCTGGCATAGCAGACAATTGTGGATCAAGAACATAAAAAATATTCAGAGCATTCAGTAGGACATAATGTTCTCCATAACAGATTAACTTCTTTAAGATTGTTAGAAAAAATAGTAATTGAAAACGAGATTGGGAAGGCATGAGAACGACTTTCCTTAAAGAAGTTATTGCCCGTACACAGATTTGGGGAAAATATAGACAATCTTCTTCAGTATACAACAAGCCACTATTGATACTTGCAGATTTTCTGAATCTCTTTGTAGGGGATCTCGTGTTTATTTATAGAGCAAAAGTCAGGCCTTTTCCGAAAAGTCACTTTATTTCATTGACATATGTGTCTTTTTATTTGAATTTTAAGTTCAAATAAAACTGATTTTCTGTTATAGAAATAATAAATAAAAATATTAATTTATTAACCAGCCCGGCCCAAGCCCGAAGTTCAAGTCCAACTATTTAATATTAACATATATATATATATATATATATAAACAAGTATTTGCACGTACACTTAATAGTGTGTATTCTTAAGCAAATATATAAAATGGACAAGAACTTGAAAAGCCCATAAAGTGGATTTAGGCCACCGATGTGGGAAAGTGTCATGACCCAAAAATCAACCCGGTCGGGATGACGCGTATCTTGGAACTAGGAAAGCCTACACTCTTAGCCAATTCGCTTTCTATCATTAAAATATTAATATATTGACCCTTTTCCATCATAAAGACCGAAATAAAAGATAAAAATCAAATTCAAAATACTGTAAAAGAGAGAAATCCCAAAATCTGCTGTCACTAAGTCATGAGCCATACTACAACTTGCCAAAATACATCAAGACAAATAATTGTCTGAGAAATAACTAACAAACTACACAAGGAAGATAGGGAAAAAGAAAGGCGGGTCTGCGATTGCCAAGCAGCTACCTCGCTCTCTCTCTGAAGATGAACCGCAACAAAGATCAGCTGGCACTACCATGACCTGAGATACCTGAATCTTCACACAAGATGCAGGTGGTAACGTGAGTACACCAACTCAGTAAGTAAAAAGCCCAACCTGTGTGCTGAGAGGTAGTGACGGAATAAACCTCCACATTTATGACAAAATAGATGTACATAAATTTAGGCATGCTTTCAGTTAACTAGACAGCTCAAAGTGATAAGATAAGTATAGTTCCGAACAANTAACAAAGATCAGCTGGCACTACCGTGACCTGAGATACCTGAATCTTCACACAAGATGCAGGTGGTAACGTGAGTACACCAACTCAGTAAGTAAGAAGCACAACCTGTGTGCTGAGAGGTAGTGACGGAATAAACCTCCACATTTATGACAAAATAGATGTACATAAATTTAGGCATGCTTTCAGTTAACTAGACAGCTCAAAGTGATAAGATAAGTATAGTTCCGAACAATTTAACATATATAACTCAATGTGTTCTACATGCCAATGAATCAACAGTATGAAATGCACAATGTGCTTCCACTTTCAAATGCTCGTCTACTCAGTACTGTATATGGCTCGCATGGCCCAGGGAAGATCCATCCAGAATATATACACATCAGACGGAAGTCACTCAGTACTGAGGAAGGCCGATCCATCCCTATGGAGAAGATCCATCTCCCAATAATGATACACTTCACAACCACTCGGTACTGTATATGGCTCAACGTCCTAGGGAAGATCCATCCTAGAATACGTATACACATCACTGGCCTCAGTCGCTCAGTATCGATGAAAACAGGCCAATCCAGCCTCATGGAGAAGATCCATCTCCAAATATAAACACTTCGGACAAGATCCATGTCCAGGGAAGATCCATCCCTCAAATATAAACACTTCGGACAAGATCTATGTCGAGGGAAAATTCGTCCCTCAAATATCACTACGCGCACAGGGGGTGTGTTACAGACTCCGGAGGGGCTCCTACAGCCCAAGCGCTATCATAAGCCAGATCCAGGAATAATCAATATAACATGCTGTGACCTGCAGCCCGATCCCATATCTGTCACTCAGTAGCAGGCACTCGGCCTCACTCTCCAATCTCGCTCACATGGGCTCACAATTCATGATCCAGCCCGAATCAATGATATAATGTGTAAAATCAACAATTACCGAGACTGAGACATGCTATGATATGCTATGACAAGACTGAGTATATAATATCAATGAAACACATGAGATAACATCAATAAATGACCACTCGGGTCCCAACAATATCGACGTGAAGCCTTAACATAATATCTAGCATGGTTTGCATTAAGACGACCGCTCGGGTCTCAACAGGATCGGCGTGAAGCCTTAACATAATATCTAGCATGATTTCCAACATGTTTACTTTAATCACATTGATAGAAGCACAAATATCAACAAGAAAGAACCACTAAACGGTTCCATGGAATGAACCAGGTCACAAGTCTCACGGTGCACGCCCGCACGCCCATCACTTGGCATGTGCGTCACCCAATTCTAATCACATAACACGTAGCTCAGGGTTTCAAACCCTCAGAACCAAGGTTGGAAGCGTTACTTACCTCAATCAAGCCAAAACTCTACTCCGCAATGCCCTTGTCGCTTGACTCGGCCACAAATCGCCCCGAATCTAACCAAAATCAGTATTATATCATTAATATATGCCAAACGAAGCCCATATCAAAATTATCAAATTACATCACAATTCCCAAAATTGGCCAAACCCGACCCTCGAGCCCACTTCTCGGAATTCGATAAAAATCACCAAACTAAGATTCTTATACTCTCACGAGTCCATACATACCAAATACATCAAAATCCGATGACAAATGACCCCTCAAATCCCCAAATCAAACCTTCAAATTTTCAAGCCATAACCCCTCAATTTTTACCATGAAATCCCACAAATTTCATGCTTAATTAGCTGAAAATCACCATAGAATCGAGTATTAGGTTCAAAAATGTTACCTCAATGAGTTTCCCCTTGAATCCCTCTTTAAAATCCTTCAAAAGCTCCAAACCCGTCTTAAAAAATGGTGGAATATAAGAATATTCGCGAAGGGGACCGTATATACTTTCTGTCCAGCTAAACCGCATCTGCAGTCCATTCATCGCACATGCGACCATCACATCTGCGGAAATAATCCGCATCTGCGGAAATTACTCACCCAGCTCGCTCCGCATCTGCCGTCACCACTTCGCACCTGCGGGCTCGCAAGTGCGATTACTCACCCGCGTCTGCGGAAAATCCCTTAGGCCTCCAACTCCGCACCTGCAACACCCATACTGCCCCTGCGACCTTCGCATTTGCGATCTCCCTTCCGCAGGTGCAGAAAACCAGAACCAACAGCACCAAGTGAAATCTCCCAAGTCCAAACTTTCCGATGACTACCCGAAATTATCCCAAGCCCCTGGGGGCCTCAACCAAAAATACCCACACGTCATATATCATCACCCGAACTTAGTTGAACCCTCGGAACACTCAAAACAACATAAAGACACCAAATTAACCCGAAATTCAAGCCTAAGGATTTTTAAACTTCCGAAATTCGCCAACGATACCGAAACCAACCAAACCATGTCCGAATGACCTGAAATTTTGCACACACATCAAAAACAACACAACGAACCTATTCCAACTTCTGAAATTCCATTCCGACCCCGATAGCTAATTTTCCACTGTCGATCGAAAATCGCCAAAAATCCAGTTTCGCCAATTCAAACCTAATTCTACCACGGACCTCCGAATAACATTCCGAACATGATCCTAAGTCCCAAATCACCTAACAAAGCTATTCGAACCATAAAACCCAAATTCCAAGATCATTTACCTATAAGTCAACTTCCGGTTGACTTTTCCACTAAATAACTAAACTTAAGAGACTAAGTGTCTCATTTCTCTCCACATCACTCCGAACCCTAGCCAACCAACCCAACCCAACACAAAAGAGCTGAACCACACAAAATGAAGTAGAAATGGGGGAAACAGGGCTAAAACTCTCGGAACGACCGATCAGGTCGTTACATTCTCCCCCACTTAAACATACGTTCGTCCTCGAACGTGCCCAGAGTTGTTCCAAAAGCCATCAAATAGCCGAATAACCTTACCAAGCGCATACTCGGGGGTAATCCCATGTCACCCTGCCCGCATAGATATGATAACCCAACCTAACCCATAAGCCTTAGAATCCAATTTCCACATTCAAACTTTTCTATAAGATTAGAATAACACATCGACACACTGTATAAGTCTGAACAAGTTGTATCCAACCATAGCCATAACTCAAGATGAAATCACCTGATGTCCTACATAACTCAAACACCCATAGCGATAATTTCTAATCACAACGGCTGCTTAAACAACCCAATGCTGGTAATAACCCTATTATCAAACAGAGACCTGTTCTAACACCTTCATATACTGCCATGATGAAATAAACACGCAGAAACCCATAACCATTCGTCGGATCAACAAGTGATGGAACTCCCTCTCTTCGACAGGAAATATAGCAAAATTTCTAAGCCGATCAGCATCAATATCCTCCCAAATACGCCGCAATCAGATCCGATAACACCCATTCTAGGTTTGATGACCTCATCTCATCCAACACAACCACTATAGTAACATGACACATCAATACTGCTTAAATCATGACCCGTGCAGTTCGTGCACTAATAGACAACATCCCAGATGTACCCAAACATGAAAAATGACATCAAACAAGAGAACCTTCCCGTAATATCAATGGGTATCACCACAACTCAATGCTAAGAACTCCTCACATTTCGCAGAACCGAAACACACGAATCCAATACACAAGGATCATAACTCGGCATAACTTCGCCGCAACGCGTGACTCCATCCAAACGCTGGTCCATATTATATACTTCACTCCGCCTTGATCAAAATCAACAACCACGCGAAACCCGACATCAAGTACTCAAAGTGCATTTCCATAACCATGGAGAATCAAATGATAGCATGCCACACGAACCTGAAAGAACATAACCAATGCGTCTCAATCCTGCAATACTCAATTACTTACCTTAGTCAAATCCCGCTATAAGACCACAATATAACCACACCATGTGTGCCTAAAACCAACGAATCGCAGCTCCCCGTAGCAGGGAAGAGTACTTATAAATCATCCTAGAACACAGATAAGCCCAACAACCACTGATTGGCATACCCCTCACAATAGTACTACAGAGCCAATCAATCCGACTCGATGCAAAACACCTACCCCCACTGGGCCTACTAAGGAACCCCAAACCAATCCGGTCATACACAATAGACAAATGACCCTCCGAAGGTCCACAATGACTGAATCACAACACACACTAACCCCTGACTAACCTTGGCTACGTCTCTACATCCCTCAACTATGAAATCATCTACTCATTCGAGTTCCCAGACTCAAAAACCCTCAGAGCACACAAATCACCATATCTGATCTCAACTCCGTCGTCTGAATGTCTAATACTTCCCCAATACCTGATCGTACCACGAGGGATACCCTTACAATCCGTATGTGTTACACAACCATATTTGGATACCCGCAACCGACCAACATGGGGAGTACCGCCACGCCAATGAAGTATCCATAAATCAAAACACCGTGCCTCTTCTGAAACTTACATCTTCATCGAGCCATATCTAAAAGTAACACCATCTATTTGATCATCTGAGATCGCCCACGCTACCTACGAATTCAGAACCTTCCTATTCATTCTTTCTCTTTGCCATAATACCAAAATCCTCAACCAGAAATCAACATGCGAGACCCTAGCACAGAACCACATAGCCCTAAGGCTCATAAACCGCTGAATATCTCTTAAGCACTCCAAAGTACTACATCTCAAATACTTACTCTAAAGAGACTTTCGATGAACTCGAACTATCCTTCCCTTTCATGATACCGGAATGTAGAATCCACAATGACATATAAACCCTAAATTGAATCCACCAGAACCATTCTCGAGAGTCACCAACTCTACGTAATTCTCAATTAAACTGATCAAATAGATCGAACGACCTGTACCCCATTAACACACCAACACCAAAGGGAGTAACCCACACCCTTAAGCAACCAAGCAAATTCCTACTTCACGCACACTACTTCCTTTACAAATAATAACTCAATCATGCAATAATAACCATATCCCCATAGAGTATAATACAACCTGTATCCAGAAATTTCTAGTAATCGAGTCATTCTCAAACTCCACCTCTGCAGGTCATAACTGATCCACCAGTATACTCCAAACTGAAAGCAATACAACACATAATCGGGCAACCAACTAATCACTAGAAGACTCCCCCACTTGGCTCAAAGCTATAGATCAAAACAAACAATAACTCATAATGCCCATATGCTATCACTGCCACAATACCACAATGAGATTCAACTAAATCCTTCGGAAGCTCATATAACAAACCATCTAATATCTCAACCGTCTACAAATCTCGCATTCACCATTGTAATAGTCATGCCAACTTCCCCAAGCGATCTAAACTCAAATTGCAACATATATCATTGCCAGTTGCAAAAGAGAACTTGTTACAAAACAACATGAAGATCACACAACCTCAGGACACCCCACAGGAGGTAAGCCCGCCTGCTTAGCCTCAACCTGATATCTCTCTATACCCTTCCAAAATTATGGCCATATGCCAACTCAAGACAGAAGTCAAACACTCTATAGTTCTTACTACATCTCCGACCAATTCTTTTTATTGAAATCAAACAATCTGAACACATCTCACCATCAAATCACACTCACCCATAGTCATCCAGCCACAAAATATCGCCAATAGGGACACAACGAACATATAAGTCCCAAAATGCACCTGCCCACACAATCGAAATCTCAGCACTCAAGCCACAGACAAAACCCGACCTCAAGTCCTCCAGACTGACCCATTATCAACTTGCTAAAATCAATCTCGCAACTCATACATGGGAATCACAAGCCGTCGATGCACATGTGATACCGAGCGCTCACGCGCGCATTCGAATACATGAAAGGAATTCAAAGAGTTACGCTTTTGGCCGAATAAATGGATTCACACGACAAGAATTCAATAATGGGAGATTTTTCCTAAGGGTTACGCAGCCTCTCGAAGATAAGTAAAAACGTTTCCGTACCGATCTGCAAGACTCTACTAAACCTGCTCATAACTGGTGAGACCTATGTAACCTAGGCTCTGATACCAACTTGTCACGACCCAAAAACCAACCCGGTCGTGATGGCGCCTATCATGGAACTAGGCAAGCCTACACTCTTAACCGATTCGCTTTCTATCATAAAAATATTTAAATATTGACCCTTTTGCATAAGAGAGACCAAAATAAAAAATAAAAATCAAATTGAAAATACTGTAAAAGAGAGAAATCACAAAATCTGGTGTCACTAAGTCATGAGCCATACTACAACTGTTCCAAAATACATCAAGACAAACAATTGTCTTAGAAATAACTAACAAACTACAAAAGGAAGATAGGGAAGGATATAGGCGGGTCTGCGATCGCCAAGGAGCTACCTCGCTCTCTCTCCAAAGATGAGCCATAACAAAGATCAGCTGGCACTACCGTGACCTGAGATACCTGAATCTTCACACAAGATGCAGGTGGTAACGTGAGTACACCAACTCAGTAAGTAAGAAGCACAACCTGTGTGCTGAGAGGTAGTGACGGAATAAACCTCCACATTTATGACAAAATAGATGTACATAAATTTAGGCATGCTTTCAGTTAACTAGACAGCTCAAAGTGATAAGATAAGTATAGTTCCGAACAATTTAACATATATAACTCAATGTGTTCTACATGCCAATGAATCAACAGTATGAAATGCACAATGTGCTTCCACTTTCAAATGCTCGTCTACTCAGTACTGTATATGGCTCGCATGGCCCAGGGAAGATCCATCCAGAATATATACACATCAGACGAAAGTCACTCAGTACTGAGGAAGGCCGATCCATCCCTATGGAGAAGATCCATCTCCCAATAATGATACACCTCACAACCACTCGGTACTGTATATGGCTCAACGTCCTAGGGAAGATCCATCCTAGAATACGTATACACATCACTGGCCTTAGTCGCTCAGTACCGATGAAAACAGGCCAATCCAGCCTCATGGAGAAGATCCATCTCCAAATATAAACACTTCGGACAAGATCCATGTCCAGGGAAGATCTATCCCTCAAATATCACTGCGCTCACTGGGGGTGTGTTACAGATTCCGGAGGGGTTCCTACAACCCAAGCGCTATCATAAGCCAGATCCAGACATAATCAATATAACATGCTGTGGCGTGCAACCCGATCCCATATCTGTCACTCAATATCAGGCTCTCGGCCTCACTCAGTCATCACTCTCCAGTCTCGCTCACATGGTCTCACAATGCATGATCCAGCCCGAATCAATGATATAATGTGTAAAATCAACAATTACCGAGACTGAGACATGCTATGATATGCTATGACAAGACTGAGTATATAATATCAATGAAACACATGAGATAACATCAGTAAATGACCACTCGGGTCTCAGCAATATCGACGTGAAGCCTTAACATAATATCTAGCATGGTTTGCATTAAGACGATCGCTCGGGTCTCAACAGGATCAGCGTGAAGCCTTAACATAATATCTAGCATGATTTCCAACATGTTTACTTTAATCACATTGATAGAAGCACAAATATCAACAAGAAAGAACCACTAAACGGTTCCATGGAATGAACCAGGTCACAAGTCTCACAGTGCATGCCCGCACGCCCATCACTTGACATGTGCGTCACCCAATTCTAATCACATAACACGTAGCTCGGGGTTTCGAATCCTCAGAATCAAGATTGGAAGCGTTACTTACCTCAATCAAGCCAAAACTCTACTCCACAATGCCCTTTTCGCTCGACTAGGCCACAAATCGCCCCGAATCTAACCAAAATCAGTATTATATCATTAATATATGCCAAAGGAATGAAGCCCATATCAAAATTATCAAATTACATCACAATTCCCGAAATTGGCCAAACCCGACCCCTGAGCCCACGTCTCAGAATCCAATAAAAATTGCAAAACTAAAATCCTTATACTCTCACGAGTCCATACATACCAAATACATCAAAATCCGATGACTAATGACCCCTCAAATCCCCAAATCACACCTTCAAATTTTCAAGCCCTAACCCCTCAATTTTTACCATTAAATCCCACAAATTTCATGCTTAATTAGCTGAAAATCACCATAGAATCGAGTATTAGGTTAAAAAATGTTACCTCAATGTGTTTCCCCTTGAATCCCTCTTCACAATCCCTCAAAAGCTCCAAACCCGTCTTTAAAATGGTGGAATATAAAAAATCGCGATGGGGACCTTATATACTTTCTGCCCAGCTAAACCGCATTTGTGGTCCATTCATCGCACATGCAACTACTGCATCTGCAGAAATAATCCGCATCTGCGGAAATTACTCACACAGCTCGCTCCGCATCTGCGGTCACCACTTCGCACCTGCGGACTCGCAGGTGCACTCACTCGCCCGCTTCTGTGGCAAATCACCTAGGCCTCCAACTCCGCACCTGCGACTCCCATACCTCACTTGCGGCCTCCGCATCTGCGATCTCCCTTATGCAGGTGTTGAAAACCAGAACCAGCAACACCCGCTGAAATCTCTCAAGTCCAAACTTTCCGATGACTACCCGAAATCATCCCAAGCCCCTCGGAGCCTCAACCAAAAATACCCACACGTCATATATCATCACCCAAACTTAGTTGAACCCTCAGAACACTCAAAACAACATCAAGACACCAAATTAACCCGAAATTCAAGCCTAACAATTTCTAAACTTTCGAAATTCGCCAACGATGTCGAAACCAACCAAACCACGTCTGAATGACCTGAAATTTTGCGCACACATCACAAACAACACCACGAACCTATTCCATTTTTTGAAATTCAATTTTGATCCCGATAGCTAATTTTCCACTGCCGATCGAAAATCGCCAAAAATCTAGTTTCGCCAATTCAAGCCTAATTCTACCACGGACCTCCGAATAACATTCTGAACACGCTCCTAAGTCCCAAATCACCTAACGAAGCTATTCAAACCATAAAATCCAAATTCTGAGATCATTTACCTATAAGTCAACTTTCGGTTGACTTTTCCACTAAATAACCAAACTTAAGAGACTAAGTGTCTAATTTCTCTCTACAATCACTTCGAACCCGAGCCAACCAACCCAACACAACACAAAAGAGCTGAACCACACAAAATGAAGCAGAAATGGGGGAAACGAGACTAAGATTCTCGGAACGACCGATTGGGTCGTTATAGAAAGTCCCAAATTCCCCTCAAATTAACAAACTACTTCTTACAGCTTGTCTGAAACTTAGCTCTTTCCCTTCTTCTCTTTCCCTTTATTTATTTCATTGATCAAAATCTCGATGCTTTCTTCCTTCTTCTCTACATCCCCCCTCAAGTTGGAGGGGAGAGAATGGACCCCTAACTTGTGCAAGATTAGATTATGTGAAGCTCCCGATAGAGGTTTGGTAAAAAAGTCCGCGAGCTGCTGTTGCGATGGGATGAAAGAAAGGGTTATTAGACTGTAGAGATACTATTGGGGGATGAAGTGACTATCAAGATCAATGTGCTTTGTTCGCTCGTGAAAGACATGATTACTGGCGATATGTATTGCTGCTTGGATGTTGGAGTGAATCGGAATAGGAAGTGAAGGTGGATAAGACAGATCTGCAAGAAGGCGTACCAACCAGGTAATTTCTGCAGTAACTCACCTCATAGACCTATATTCTGGCTCTGCAGATGAAAGTGTTATTGATGCCTACTTTTTCGATTGCCAGGAGATCGGAGCTCCACCAACATGATTAAAAACTCACTGACGGACCTCCTTGAGTCTTTGCAAGATGCCCAGGCATTATCACAAAAGACGGTCAAATCAAAAGAAGGGTATGAAGATAGAAATACTCCTTGTGAAGGATCTACAGACAAATAACGTAGAACACGCAAGCCAACAGTGAAATGAGAAGGGTCGGGCCTTTGCATAATTTGACCGAGGCAATGTACAACAAATGACAAGTCAGGGCGAGTATTTGTGAGGTAATTAGGTTTGCCCACCAAATGTCTGTAAAGACTGGGATCTGAAAGAAGAGGCCCATCATCAGCACAGAGCTTGGAATAAGGATCAAGTGGTGAAGACACTGCCGATCCAGAGTAATCAAATTCCTTCAAAAGATCCAAGGTAAACTGCATCTGACTAATTATGAACCCCTGTTTTTCTTGAAGAATTTCCAAGCCTAGTAAATAATGAATGTCTCCTAAGAAAAGCTTTAATTCTGTATTAAAAAAATCTATAATTTGATTGTTTCCTTCAATGTCACTACCTGTAAGCAAAATATCATCAACATAGACTGCTATGATAGAAATTAGTTCCCCAGATTGTTTGTAGAACAATGAATAATTATTGAGGGAACATAAATAACCCTTGTAGCTCAGTTCCCCAACAAGCCTGACATACCACTGCCTAGAGGCTTTCTTTAAACCATATAGTGATTTTCTCAAAAGACACACTTTAGTAGAATCACGAGGTGATAAACCAGCAGGAAATTTCATGTAGACTTCTTCTTGTAAGTCTCCATGTAAAAAGGCATTGTTCACATTAAGTTGTGAGAAATGCCAACCTTTCTTGACAGCTATTGTTAAGAGACATCTAATTGTGGTCATTTTTATCACAGGAGAAAAAGAATTCCCCCCTCACCACTAACCTGGCCTTCAGCCTTTCTATAGTACCATCTGACTTATGTTTAACTTTGTAAACCCATTTGCACGGTAAGGCCTTCTTTCCGGTGGTAAAGCCACCACATCCCAAGTATGATTCAACTCTAGAGATGCAATTTCTACCTCCATTGCCTTTCTCTAACCTGCCTCCTTACAAGATTTATAATAGTTTGTTGGTTCTGAAATGGTGGACCCACTCTTCAGAACATTCTAATTATTCAGTATGAGTGCTCCAAAGGAGAAAGCAGTAGGTTTAGATGACTGAGTGAAACATGAGGAGTTGGGATAAGTGAGGAATATGTTGTTGCACACATAATCATTTAGGTATGTTGGTTTTTGAGTAATCCTTTCAGATTTTCTAATTGGAGGTGGTGGAATGGGAAAAGAGTGAAGAGGAGATGAAACAGGAAGATTGGGAGTGCCAGGTTGATTGGTTGATGATGTACTAGGTGAAGAATGTGGTGAGTTGTCTAGGCTAAATCTTGGTAAGGGGGAAGAGGGTTCAGTATGGTTAGTGGTTTGATCTGCCATCTCAGGTGTGCTGCTAGGTGTAGAAAAGAAAGAGGAGTTAACTGAATCTGCTTCAGGCGTAGAGATAATGCTGGTAGGTGCTTGAACAAATGGTGGACTGTCAGAAGATGTGGTAGAAGGGAAAAACAAAGGCTGGGGTGTTATGGTTAACAAAGTGAATGGAAAATGATCTTCATGGAACTTGACATCCATGGAAATAAACACCTTTCTTGTTTCAATTTCCAGAACTTTGTAACCTTTTTGACCTTGTGCATATCCCAAGAATACACAGCCATATGAAGTTAGATTTAAAGAGCATTTGAATTGACTACATAACTTATGAACAAACAATAAGTTATATCTGAAAGAAGGCACATGAAGAACTCTTTTAAGGATCATATCTGATTGAATGTAAACACTACCACTATATGTAACATATTATTGGAAAGAGTTAGGTAGACTAATATGTAAAGGAACAGGTAGAGGAGTCAAGTCTATAAATGATCTTGAATCAAAACACATGTCCTTAGAGGCTCCTGAGTCAATGACCCACGTCTTAGTATTAAAAGCTGAAAGACAAGTTCCAGTATACTTAAGGATTGTACCAGCCACTGCATTGACATTGATTTCTGAATTTGCATGTTCTGAGTTCCCAATCTGAACTTTCTTGATTAATTTAACTAGCTCAGAAACTTGCTCCTTGCTGAACATTTGTGGCTGATTGTACATGTTTCCTTCATTGTTAACTGCTGCTACTCCCTCCTCTTGTCCTGTTACCACTGCATTTCCTTTCACTGCTCTCTGATAATTGTTTGGTTGTTTGGTGAACTGAAAATCTTCTGGGAACCCTATTAATCTGTAACAGCCTGCTCTCACATGTCCTATCCTCATGCAGTGAGAGCATGTGACGTTAGGGTTGTATTTAGACTTCTTGTCTTTGAACTTTTGTGGACTGTTCCCAAACTTTGAGTGGCAGACCAGGGTTTCTGATTCTGATTGTTATTCTTCTGCTGAAACTTTGTATGAGTTCCTACCATAAAAGATGCTCCATCAGAAGGGTATTGAGGGCTCATGTATACCTCTCTTTGACTCTCATCCTGAACTAACAAAGAGTAGGTATGGTCTAAGCTGGGTAGAGGATTTATCATGAAAATATTCCCTCTTGCTTGGCCGTACACATCATTAAGTCCCATAAGAAATTAAATAACTCTTTGATCTTCCAAAAACTTAGTGACCTTCTTCTTCCCGTCACACACACAGTCACAAATGCATCCTAATTGTGTGCTAAGAGAATCCAACTCATCCCATAGTCTCTTCAGAGTCGTGAAATAGCCTACTACACTGATATTTTCTTGAACTGACTTAGATATCTTTTTTTGCAGGTGATATAGTTTGGCCCCATTGGATTGGCCAAATTTGTGCTCAAGACTGTTCCAAAGTTCCATTGCAGACTTGGAGTAGATGACACTGTCTCCTATTTCTTTAGGCAGTGAGTTCAGTAACCATGTCATTGCACCTGCTCCATTGAGGAAGATCATTGGACTCCAGACATAGTTTTCCACAACTTCCATTGATGAAACCAAGCTTATTCTTGGCAGATAGTGCAATTAGGACTGACCTCGTCCAACCTGGAAAACCTCTCCCATCGAATGTTGTGTTCACGAGAGACAAACCAGGTGCATCAGAGGAGTGAAGAAAGTAAGATTGATTACAGTCCTGATTGATTGTAGTAGATAAAGAACCCGGGCTAGAAACCACTGAAGTAGAGATGACTGGAGTCTCTTCTGTTACTGCCATGGTTAGCTTTTAGATTTAAGAGACTTTGAGATGAAAATTGTGAAGGATCGAGCTATAAAGGCTCTGATACCATGAAAGATTTAACAAGAAAGATGAAGAAATGTTCTCTGTGTATTGTATTCCATATGAAACTATGTATATATACAAGTGTATGTGCTGAAATAAATAATCTATCAATCTATGTAGAATAATAAAAGCAAAACAATGCTAGGCTGCCAAGTGGAATACCACAATTTTAAGTTTTTAACACATGTCAAAACTTAGGACAAATCTCCAACATTCTTGGAACTTCAAATTCAAACTACAAATCAGAAAAATGAAATTACATTTATCAACTTTCAAAAACTTGCAATCCTCCCACGATTGAGTTTTTATAGTTAATCTATTCATTTATTTGTATTTATTATTTATTATTACACTTACCTATTAAAAATAGAATTCCTCCCTTTTTTTATTGGTTTTTATAAAATAATCGAAAACTTCCAATCCTCCCACGATTGAATTTTTGGAGTTAATCTATTCATTTATTTATATTTATTATTACACTTACCTATTAAAATAGAATTCCTCCCGTTTTTTGATTGGCTTTTATAAAATAAATAAAATTCTCACACTTTCTTAGTTTTTGTTTTTTAATCAACAACTGCCCACGAATGAGAAAAAATGGAGGAAAGTAGTCAGCTAGAAACCCACGACTGATGGTGCTCCCAAACGTGAGCTTCCAACCAAAACTTCCTATTCTATCTACACCTCCATAACTGATTGATTTATGCGCTTTATATTTTCGAATCCTTTTCAACTTCCTATTTTATCTACTGAGACTGATTAAAATTGCTTTGCAACTATGACTACACAACTTCATGATATCAAACAAATTTCAAGCAACTCGATGCAATGGAATCTCAAAGTTAGAGTTGTTCGAATGTGGGTAATCCCAGATCAATTTAAGCCGGAAATAACATTTTCAATTGAATTGGTTTTTACAGGATTCGAAGGTAACATGTTATTTTTGCCTCATTCTCTTGCTTACTTTATGCATATCAGTGAACTCTGAAAGCATGTACCAGTCATATCACTACAAATCTGATTACTTAAGAAAATCAGTTGAAACTCACATCACAGACATATCGGACCTTATCTTTTGTACAACAGGAACAACAAAGAAGATTCTAACAACTCAAAAAGGAATCCTAACTCCGGAATACACTAAAGTAGGAGAAACAGTCTTTCCTTAGTAGTCCAAAGTTTTAGTAAAAGTATAATTGATATCATCCTCAACCGGAAATTAGGTTCTTCAAGAATGAGTTAGGAGAAGTTGTCTCAAATATAAAGAGAATTTCTTAATGTCACTAAACCAGAAATAATATAAGGCATTCCACTCATGTGCAAAGTTCGATGTATGACTGACTATGAGAGATTATCAAAGATTTGGACCACTTCCATATAAAGATTTCTTTAACTGTAATGGAAGAAACTGCAGTATTCTGTTTTTTGAATTCAAACGTTGAGGAAAACTTTAGGCAGTGATTGTCATAATAGATACATATAAAACTCACATGTATTGCAGTTTTGTACTTAATAACATTTATTTTGTTCAAAATATAAAAAACTGGCATATATTACATATTGGTTGCCTTGCTTAGACTATCATTGGATGAACATATATAAACTACGCCTATATATGAAATATGTATAGTACATGTATTCATCTTTGTGTCTCTTAATGTTGGCTTCATAATTCTGCACTAATAAGGAATATGATTTTGTAGGGTGATCGTATACATGCTTTAATCAGAAAGTATGTTGTTAAGTTTTTTAGGAACAAGATACAGGAACTTCGCTTATATCGTATGAACTACTTTGTTGTTGGACCAAATAATTTGAAGTTGAGGACTACGACACACAACCTGAGGCTGACATTTACACAAAAGACATTTGTTGAGGAAACAACTGATCCTTCATTTCCTATGAACATCTTTAGCTTGCGTCCTTTTGACCAACTAAAAAATCAACATGATGTCGATGAGACAGAATTATTCGGTAATTCTTCCTTTTCCTTTTTATTCAAATAGTAGGTTTTGTAAAACTATGTTACTAACTTTTATATTTATAGATGTTGTTGGTCAGGTTGTGGCCTATGAAGATGTTAAGACCTACAAACAAGGAGACGACCAAAGTATCTTTATTAATATTGTACTCGAGGATAATCAATAAGTCATTCGCAAATAAAAACAATACTTTACAGTAAAACTACCTATATTGTTGTTGATTAAGTTTTGCCATAAAATGTATAGGAGGAACAAGATTTTGGCAACTTTATGGAGTGAACTTGTGGATCAAATTCAATATCACTTGAATGAGTCTACGGATGAACCTTTGATTGTTGTTTTCCAACATATGAAAGCTCAAAAATTTCGAGGTTTACCATTAATTACATGTATTTTTCAATTTTAGTTATATAATTTCAGATTTATAATTATAGTAAATCGGAGACACATGTATTTACTCAGTGCGTAGCTGTTGGTATCAGACAAAGATATGGATTGATCCTACACTCCCGCAATCTACTGAGGTTAAATCCAGGTTTGTCAAGTGTATAATCCTTTTCTATATGTACAAAAATAGTATTGACAAATAACAATTTTCAACTTATGCAGATTACTGGCAGAACGTCAATCAAACTTTGAGCGGATTACTCAGACAAGTTCACAACAAAGTTACTCTGTTAGAGATGAGTTAGACAAAGGAATAGTACTGTTTAAAACTGTTAGGGATTTAGTTCACAGCAAAGTTACTCTGTTAGAGATGAGTTAGACAAAGGAATAGTACTGTTTAAAACTGTTAGGGATTTAGTTCACAGCAAAGTTACTCTGTTAGAGATGAGTTAGACAAAGGAATAGTACTGTTTAAAACTGTTAGGGATTTAGTTCACAGCAAAGTTACTCTGTTAGAGATGAGTTAGACAAAGGAATAGTACTGTTTAAAACTGTTAGGGATTTAGTTCACAGCAAAGTTACTCTGTTAGAGATGAGTTAGACAAAGGAATAGTACTGTTTAAAACTGTTAGGGATTTAGTTCACAGCAAAGTTACTCTGTTAGAGATGAGTTAGACAAAGGAATAGTACTGTTTAAAACTGTTAGGGATTTAGTTCAGTGTACACAGGTGAGTTTAATTTAGTTTCACAATTTTATTTACCTTATGTTTTATGTTTTACATTTACAATGACAAAGGAATTGTATTGCTAAAATTATTATTTAGTTCAGTGCATGCAAATGAGTTTAATTTACTATTATATTATATGTACCTTATCTTTTGTTTTGCATTTACCATAATTTTTTCTTTATGTTAAATAGGAACGTAGCTATTGGATTGCGGCAAAATTGGTGAATTTGGAACTTGACCGGGGATGGTCATACTTGGCATGCAACAAGTGTACTAGAAAGGTGGACGAAGTTGGTACTAAATACTTTTGTAAGAAATGCAATGAAGAAGCATGTTCTGTAACTCAC